>JACXGK010000026.1:196193-233681 GCA_016801125.1 Novumbra hubbsi
GACGTGGACCGGTCGTGGGGCAGGTGCCGAGACGAGGGTCTGACGTGAAGCAGGTGCTGGGACGTGGGGCGGTCGTGGAGCATGTGCTGGGACGAGGGTCTGACGTGGAGCAGGTGCTGGGACGTGGACCGGTCGTGGAGCAGGTGCTCTGGCACCGCTGTTATTCCTGGAGGGCCCTGGAGCGACAGCTGTGCGCTTCCCAGGACCCTTGGCACCGGTGGTGCGACGAGCAGGCGCTTTCCCACGGGCTGCCTGTTTACCAGGCCCCAATCTGGGATGCCTGGCTAGCCTGCTCCCTTCCCAAGGAGACAGGCGGGAGCCCGCGGTCAGCGCAGACAGGGACAGATACTCGGACTGCCTGGATCTCCCCTCAGGTACCAGCCATGGCATCCCAGGTAGCCCAGATAGCCCCCCGCCAAAAAACATTTGGGGACGACCATGCTGGGTGCCGAGGTAACCCATGGTACTCGGGTTGAAGGTGGACTTGTCCACCCCATGTTGACACCCCAGCCTGGATCATCATCAGGAAGATCCCAGTCATAGTATTCCGCCCCTGAATCGTCAGAGGAGAGAGAGTCGGATCCCCAGTCCCCCAACCAGGTGTACTGCTCTCTCCCCCAACGCTGCCCGTCGAATGTCGCTGGTTCTTGGTGGTGGTTTATTCTGTCCCAAGTGCCTGTATTTTTCTGGAAGAAATTCCCCACAAGACAGACAGCATGCTTATAAAATAATATGAGGCCTTTGGCTCGAGTGACCCAGTTAAACTTTTCAGTGCCCAATTGATATATAAGTGATTACATGATATATAAAATTAGTGTGGTTGCTTCGGCAACCCACACTATGATCATCTCACGTATATATGTATTTCATTTTATAGCCAGCCTATCTCCTCCTACACTTCTTGCACTATGGAGAAATGACAGGTATGTGTGTCTCGTTTCCGTTTCCGATTGCGTTGCTATTGTTTTGTGAGGTTTCACTGCGAGGTGTAGATAATACACGTTTTTGTGGCAAAAACATAGCCACACTGAAAGATGGGTTGCTAGCCACACTGAATGCCGGTTACCTAGCAACTTAAATTAGTCAAACTTTCCAGAATGAGGCCATGCAAATGGCTGCTGGTTCTGAAGTGTGCAAATAATTCTAAGTAACTACAGTACTGTTCATGCAGTGACAATGAAAAGTACTGACTTCGACCATGGGACTTACTTTGTCAAATGTAGATTGAGATGCGGGAGATAGGTATCTAATGGGACATATTGTTTTGTTTGTATTTGGGAGATGGCCAGCAATTGTTCTGTGTGATCTGTGTTGACTTACACAGTTGGACACAGCTGGTGCGACGGCAACCGCACTACAATTTTTTCCGAAATGTTGGCTTTTGTAGTGGTTGTCTAGTCTTCTTCTGCTTAATGTGAAATAACAACAGGATTTTATGAAAAACCCCTGCACTCTTGACAACGTCTGGGCCTGCTCCTCATGAGACAGCAAATGGTCTCCTGGGGGATCTTCTCCCAGACCTGGATCAGGGCAACCTTATCTGTAAATTGAGCCCCTGAAGTGCTGGAATAGTCACTTTCACTTTCTTCTTTTTCAGGTCAGTATATAACAGAATGTCCGGCATTTGTTCATGCAACTAACCTTTTGCAACTAACCCGTTTATTTGTTTATTATCCTAGACAGGCTCATCACTTCTAGGATACATAAAGCAATATTTCAAAGGAGACATTTTTAAATTATTCTGTTCCGGTATAATCCTCCAGGTACCAACTGGTGCTTAACCAAAGCATACATGTGCTAATCATCCTCTCGTGCTAATTATCCTCCCTTTGTTGCTTTTACTGGTTCTCCACTGTCCTCGTGTCTTTCAACATGGACTGGAAACCCCATTGGGCTCTCTACTTTGAAGATCTGGAAAGAAGTTTGTAAGCTTTGTAGACTGTCAGCCCCCTGTCTTTGGGAGTTCTGTTTTTAACAACCACCCGTTGTTACCCTCCAAACCTGACCAAGCTTTTGTTCTGTGGCGAGGGTTTGATAGCCTTCAAATACTTGTAATTTTTTTTTTACTTTCTTTTTAATTCAATCTTCTGTGTTTTAATCTTTTCTGTGGTTTTCAAGATTATAGTTTTATCCGTTCTCATTTCCAACCTTTTCTCAATTCCCTCCTGACATTGGTTGGAGGAGATTCTGTTTCTACTGTGGATACGGTGGTTCATTTCGGGGCTAAACCATGTCATGCTTCCCACTGAATCCTTTCTACTTAACAAAATGCACAGACTGGGGTGGTGAACTTGGGCTGGACTTTACCGGTGACTGGTTGGTCCACCTCGTCATGGGCTCGGTTATGATTCTTTCAGTTCAAAGCAAATGATTGCCAGACACAAATGATACATGTTACAGACGCTTAATCTCTCCAGCAGACCACACTCATGTCCCAAGCTGTCTGAGTCTTCTTCACTATTCCTGGAAATTGATCTGCAGCCTTGTCCTTTGATTACTGTGTTTGCAGTTGCTTGTTCATTTGCATCACTATAGCCCCCCGGCAGCCACTACACCAAGGGAAGGGCAAACCTTTTGGCTTGGGGGGCCACATAAGGATTTTGAAATGAAATGGAGGGCCACATTTGTTTTTGTAATTTGTTAATCATGTTAAATGTTACAGTAGATCCATTATAATGTGAAAATAATTCTGACTCAGATGTATGAGAATGGGCTGGTGAGTTGTTTTTGAATTCCTCTCAAAACAATTTTATTACCTTCCAAGGACCTGATGGAACTGCCTAGTGGGCCACATTCTGCCTTTGGGCCGTAGTTTGCCCACCCCTACTCTGCACCGTCCACCATATCCGCTTGGTTGACAGATCTAATGTCTTCTCTGTATTTAGACAGAGTACACTCAGAGATGATGTACTGATATCGTTTTTCCAGAGACCTTTCATTTCCTTTTCTGCAATTACAATCTATTGATCAGGACTGGGAATTTAGGTCAACAAGGGATATTGGGTAGGAAGGGGGGGGGGGGGTCAAATATTGGGATATTTCTTTTTTTTTCTTTCTTCGTTATCTACATATGTTAATGTTTGTGAGCTCTTGCTATTCAGGGAAAGGATGGTCTTGTTTTGTAATAAGAATAAGGGTATACATTTTGTATCCATACCAAGTGCAAACTGTAGTTCAGTATACCCCTGGCCCACCACACATTATAAAATATCATCTATAGTAGGGTAGATAGAACAGTCATCTTGGTACGCCTCATTCATGCTCTTCCACTCTCTAATTCCCCTTCCTCTCATTTCCTGTCTCACCTCTACCCTCTGTTGGGCCAGCCTCCATCGTTCCTGCGTAATGAGTGCAGACAGACTTGGCTTAGATGTCACTAGGAAACATCGAGACTGAAGACACAATGACAGCAAGCCACTAGCTCTCTGGCACCATGAACCTAACTGGTGTAAATTGGTGCTCTGAAGGAGGTCAGCACTGCCTGTGCCCTAGAGACCTGGTGAAAGAGCCAGAGATCAACACACACACACACACTCACACACACACACACACACTGCCCTCTAGCTGCTTTCTCTAGCCCCGATCTCGAAACCCTAACAGACACACACAGAACCCCACGTCTTTAGCAGAATATAATCATTGCCAGCACCTTTCTGACCTGACCATCATGATCTATCAATGTAAATGATCTATCTATATTTCTAGGTGATTAGCTGACAAAATTACCGAAAGTTATTGATTGGCAAAACGTACGATTTTACACAAATATAGATTTCAGATGACCAGCGAGAGTGAACTTTAACCCAATGGAAATGCTTATGTAAATGTTAAAGAAGGTTACAGAATCCCATTATTAGTGCCCTTTACTGTGATAAGACACTAAGCTCTGCGGAGGCCCTCGGGAAGCAGGGGACCACAACATCCATCCCATCTTTTACCAAAGTACCGGTCAAGGGTGAAGTCAGAGAAAACAGTGACCAAAGAAAAACATCTATTGACTGACAGAGAGATGAAGAGAGGTCAGTGCTGCTTTTTGAGTCTCAAATATGCAAATGAACATCATTATACATTTCCAGCAAAACATATCTGCTGATGACAACAGCAGCTTGTTGGCTTCTGTCCACATGTCAGGGGAGGGGATTTGTTTTAGCACAAGTGTAAGGTGTTGATCTTCCATAGTTCTTACATGTTCTACAATAATCAAAAACACAGTTGTTTATGTCAATACACATAGGAGGCGGCCAGACGCAGTCTATTATCCCCCAATAAGAAAGGTTTATCCTACATAATACTCTTGTGTGATATGTTTCAACCTCCCCTACGGTCCCTGGGTCTTTCAATAGAATATATGACACAGTCCCATGAACATGTGGAAAGGGTGTGTGGAGCCTGTCAGTAATGGTCACTATGTCTCATCTTTTGTCTGTTGTTCAGCGTTAGTTAGCGCTTATGTGTTGTGTTAAGTTTCTCTTGCCCATAATCTGACAAGCTGTTTTATTGATTTTGCTAAAGCCTGTGAATCAGCTCACAAATTAATCAGTATTAATTCTCAGCATCCAAGGGTTCTCACAGGGCTGTCTAGCCTTGAAATTCTGACCGTGAACAATGCGTAACATGAGGGCCAGCTGTCTACACCACTGGTGTTACAAAGGCTGACTCGCTACTGGAGAAGAGATTGCATTATGTGAAAGAAAACGGGACTCATGAGAACAACCTTGGGTGCCTAACACCCTCTTGCCGGTTTGTGGTTTGTCTCTCCTCGGACCACTGTCGGTAGGTACTCACCATTGATGATCAGATTCCTGCTGTCTTCTTATCCTGGTCTGGCTGGTTGTTTTGCCTGATGGTTCCTGCTGTCTTCCTGTCCTGGTCTGCCTGGTCGTTTTGCCTGATGATTCCTGCTGTCTTCGCAGTTTTGGTCTGCCTGGTTGTTTTGTCTGATGATTTCCCGGTCCTCGTCCACCTGGTTGTGCTGCTGATGCCGGCCTAAAGACTCAGGACCCATCACACCTGTACTTAATATTGACCCAAAAGGTAAGGTAGTCTAATAATGTTCACAGGACACAGCCGGAAGAGCACTGATCACTTCAATCTGGTTCCTCCTTAGGCTTCTTCCAAGGTAATGACTCTAGCCACTCAAATTCTTGTTCTTTGTTATTTTGGGCTGGATATCTGTATATGCACCTTGTGACAACATCTGTAATTATAAAATACATTTGATTTATTGTTTGACTGTACATCCAACATTTACATTCTGCTGGTGCAAGCTATTATCTAGAATGATTGTAGTTAATTTGCATTTTTCATCCTCAGGAAACATCCAGTGGTGGTCCCATCAAATCACTTCACGGCTTTTGTAGCTATTGCTCTAGACCAGGGATATTCAAATCATACCCTACGAGGTCCGGAGCCTGCTGCTTTTCTGTTATATCTCATCATTAACTGCACCCACCTGGTATCCCAGGTCTAAATACGACTCTAATTATTGCAATTAAAAAATTGAGTGGAAACGGCTTTGAGGTCCAGATTTGAACACCCCTGCTCTAGACCCGCCCAGTTTTCTTAGAAAATGTACAGATGATGACATTGGCTGGTCCAGTGGTCTAAGCTGCTGACTATGATACAGCTGCAGAATGGGTTTCATTCCAACCTACTGCTGTTTAGTCACTCTCTCTGTATTTACCCACTTCTTCACTGCTATCAATGAAGCATTAAATGCCCAAGAAAATATACATTTAAATAAAGTTGCAGATCACATACACATCTTACTATTTAACACTATTTAGCCAAACACAAACAGCAGGGCACCTCAAGGGTGATGTGTTATTCACTAAAAACATCAGTATTTAAGAAAATGTTTTTAACCTATTTATGTATAGTATGCTGTAGATATTACTTAATTTTCCCTTATGATTAAATATTTCGGAATACGTTGGTGTCTCTCTCATACAGTTTTAATGCCTTTAGGATGTACATGAAACATACCAATATTGCTAAATATTTTCTAAATGTATTTTAAATTTCCTCCCAAAATATTTTTCAGAAATAAATTTAAAATATATATTTTATTTAACTATTTAAATTGCATATAGTGATATATATAACATTATTGCCATTTGCACAATGTATATTGTCTGTACTTCTTATTTGCACATTTACACCTTGACACCTCATCTGACCCTTGCACTAATGCATTCCGTTTGTATTGCCAACTGCACATCTGCACTTTGTACATTGCTTATTGCACATCACTTAACCATACCATTTGCACACCTATACACTGCACATTGCTTTTGCACATCACTTAACCATGCCATTAGCACACCTATACACTGCACATTGCTTTTGCACATCACTTAACCATACCATTTGCACACCTATACACTGCACATTGCTTTTGCACATCACTTAACCATGCCATTAGCACACCTATACACTGCACATTGCTTTTGCACATCACTTAACCATACCATTTGCACACCTATACACTGCACATTGCTTTTGCACAATACTTAACCATGCAATAAGCACATCTATACACTCTACTGCTCTTTTTTGCACTTCTGGTTGGATGCTAACTGCATTTCGTTTGTTCTGTACTTGTACTGTTCGATGACAATAAAGTTTTGATCTAATCTAATCTAAAGAGTCCTGCTTGATAGTATATGATCAACGTGTGGTTCATTTAAGGCCAGACATTACAGGTAAATAGTGTAAAATGTTTAACTAAAACCATGAAGCTTCCCCAGTTGCTTGCTTACATTTAAGACAATAAATGTTTGTATTACAAGTTTTCTGAATAAGTTATTTAAATATGCTACTAATATGCAAATGAGGCATACTTTTCTCTATAACAGAGATCTGGACATTGGATAAAGCTAGGCTCAAAATGATTTTGTCATTTTGTTTACATTTTACAGTCAAAGGTTTTTACAGAGGATATTTTTGATATCCCTTTTTATCACTCCAGATATCTGAAAGTACTGTCAACAGCCACAAAAAAATTTTTATATAGATAGGAATACAAATGAAAGGTTTGATGTATGTAAGTGCTACTGAAGTGGAGATTTCTATTTATTTTATTGTCTATTTACAATTTATTGTAAAATTCCATATTTTTTTTTTGGAAACCACTATTTACAGACACAATAGCTTATTAAATCTTTAGCAACAACAATAGAGAAGAACTCTGAAACTGAATAAAAGCATGGCCTTTTACTTAACAGAACCATAGTATCACAAACACACATACAATGTCTATCAAAAGTATTCACCCCCCTTGGATGTTTTCCCCTTTTGTTGCTTTTGTACATGAAATCATGGTCAATATAATTTGGCTTTTTTGACAATAATTTTTACAAAATAATATAAATTAATAAAAAATACATAAGGGAAAGTAGTATTTAGTAGATGTATTTAGTAGATGCACCTTTGGCTGCAATCACAGCACTGAGTCTGCTCAGTGCATACCCTGACACTAATATAACTGCCACCCTAGTTTGTTGCATGTAATTCCTGCATAACACTGCCTGGTTACCAATTCTTGTTTACAGCCTAGTTGTCCATGCCTGCTCCATATTTAGGTCACTCCATTTCCTGCAGTTTGCAGTTTGACTCTCACAATTTCTGACAATAAAATTAAATGTATATTTAACATCCGGTCAAGTTTTATTGATACAGTACACGTTTATTTTTACTTTAGTTGCAGAAACATTACATAACGCCAGAGAATAATCTCCCTGACTTACTTGCCAGAGTAATACTTTGTAAGATGCTCCCATGTCCTATCCAAAGCACAATAAAGTAAAAAGAAATGTTTACTGGTAGGCTACATTATTGTAGTATTATCCACATTTGTCCACTCAAAAGAAAAATTCTGTAGTCTACTATCCGGATTATGCCGGTAGGACCCAAAGGCAGACAGGATCCAGGTAAGTGCGATGCGTGAGCACACAGAATGTTCGTGGTCAAATACAGGCGTGGGTCGGCAACGGGGCTGGTGGGTGTGTATCAGACGATGGGCAGAGACGTGGTCGGTGGGCAGGCGAAGGACGGTAACGGGAACTCAAGAGACAAGCAAGGTACAGGGCTGGGGCTATGAAACAAGGACTATGAAACGCTGGATTCGCTGTACTGGACAAGACGATCTGGCACTGCCAGCTGGGGACACAGGTACTAAATACACTGAGGGTTTTGGAACTAGACAGTACCTGGTGGGGGGGGGGCGGAGACAAGGGAACAGGTGAAACCCATCAGGGCGTGACAGTCTACTGGAAAACGTAAAGTAAAACTGACCAAATAATAATAATAAGACAAAATTAATAAAATGTTTATGTTCATGTTTAAAATGTTTATTAATCTGTAACACAAATAGATTAAGGCTACAGTGGAACCTAAGGTAATATAGCTTGCGCTGGAAATGAAACACAACAATGACACCCTTGATTGGTTTCTGATGCTATCCATAGCGCCACAAAAGCCAGTGAGATAGATGCATTTCTTGTTCCCCCGCAGCTTGATTTCAATCCGGTTTTTATACCTGTCACTCTTTTGTCATGTATCTAATAGAAATCCCCATCACTTTTTTATAATATGGTAAAAACATTTGCTAAAATTCCATAATTGACCTGTACAAGAAAAAACTATATTTTTGCCTGCCGTGTCTGGCCTGAAACTATATTCTAATCTAGATAATTATTCGAACTGCCTAAATTCAAGTAATTCTTTTTTCCTCGACAAAGGTAGAATAAAACCTCGTTTCCAAAAAAGTTGGGACACTGTACAATTCAATGTTAAACACAATGCAACGATGTTCACATCATTTATCACAATATTCAATAAAGAATTACAAAGACAACACATCAAATGTTGAAAAAAATACATATGATTGTTTTTGGTAAAATACAGCCAATTTTTACACAATGTTTTTACAAGTTGGTGCTGGAGCTTGTTAACCATTGTGTTGCTTCTCTTCTTTTAACAATACTCTGTAAGTGTCTAAAGAGGCCAATTGCAGTCATTCTAAAAGTTAAATGTTTTCCCATTCATGCTTATTATAGGGTTTCAGCTGCTCAACAGATCCGGGTCATCCTTTCAGATTTTTCATTGAATAATGCGTCACATGTTTTCAATGGGTGACAGGTCTGGACTGCAGTCAGGCTAGTTTAGCACCAGGACTCCTTCACTACAAAGCCCCGCTGACATACCATCACAGATGCTGGCTTTTAAACTGTGTGCTGATAAGAAGTCGGATGGTCCCTCACCTTTTTAGGCATGACTCCTTTTTCATTTGTCAGACCACAGAAAAGTTTACTTAAATTAGATCAGTCACAAAAAAGGTAAATGCATTTCTGGATCTTGTTTATAAATGATTTATTTTTTGCCAGGTGAAGTTTTAACTTGCATTTGTGAATGTAGCGACAAACTGTGTTCACAATAAATGGATTTAGAAAATGTTTCTGAGCCCATTCAGTGTTGTATAATATACACAGGCTCCAGGTGTGCAGAGAGTAGGGGGCACACATGACTACATGAACTGGGGTTTCCAGACTAACCTGCTTCCAGCCTGCTTCCTATTGCTAGCTTTCACGCTAGTTTGTTAGATTGTTCTTTGATTATTTAAGTACAAAATTAATCGATTAGTTAACTTTGTAGGCCCAACAAATTGCCTGCAGAGTATACTCAATAATAATTATTGAGCCAGAGCTATGACGTCAAAGACAAATACAGACTCGGTAATGACAGCTGACAGTAGGCTATTTTGTAGACTTGCATCTTCACACAGCCAGCTGGGTGCTGAGAGAGGATGGAGGGAAGAGAGAATGGAAAACCCACCAAGGAGAAAAACTGACATCGGTTACAGTCCTGATTGTTTGAATAACCCATCAACTTCCACTTGTGCTTTAACTTCGATCAAAGAGAGATTGAACAATCCATCTTAATCCTTCCCATGTCCCATTGGTGAAGAGAAGGGCAAGGTATAGGCCTAGCTGTATATCTGTACCCCGTGATGTTTAGTGGGCATATGGGAAATCCTCGCTGGCAGGCCTGCGTATCAAGCATCAACCACATTCTAAACACCTAGATTATTTCTGAGGATTGAGGTTATAACGTAACTCACATAATGGCAGAGACAGGAGATGGTCCTGTCTCTACACTTCGTAACAGTGCTGGCAAGGTCTGGACAGTCTTCCTCGATCCACCATAACAGACTGTGTGTTAAACAGACATATATGCACTCACGCTAGATGTCCACATGGATATATCCAAAAAACGATTACCCAAAAATAAATTTGTTATCCAACTATGTTGGATAAAAACATTGTGTAGTTAACCATTATTATGGCAATTCTATTCTAGCCCAAATATGGTTTCTAATGAGCTTTAGGTAAGAATGAGAGAACACTGCACAATTAACAGTGTATTCATGTACTTGCATAAAGAGCACAGTTTACACAGATGACAGTGTAGTATCTCTAAAGAATCATAGTTACAGTGAATGCTTTATACAAACTAGGTGGAGACAAGATATTTGCATATTCATTCTATGCAAATAACATGTCATGCTTCATTCTGTACCAAATGGGCAAATTGCCCCTTGTTTCCCCAAGGGGAAAAAGGCCTTGTAAACGGCCACATTCATATAGATCAAAGAACAGATACGGTGATAGCCAGAACAGAGGGTCAAACAGTCACAAAGCTCAACATTCAGATAGGTGTCACATAATAACAAAGACCAGATCTTCTTCTCCAATGTTTATGGCACCCTCTGGGCCTGGCAGTACTCAGTATAATCCATTAATGTATCAGTTCAGTTATATTACCACAACACCATCGGATCCCGAGTTCTAGCATGGTAGCCGCGTATGCCGAATCGGTGTGAAAACCTGTGAAATACAGACTGTATAAAAAAATTATATTATAAGTAGAAAATATCCTGATAATGATTTAAAACATCATATCATTTATATCAATCGATGGTGATATGAATGATGGCCTGCAGATGTATATAATCCTCCACTGTGGTGTAATCCAACACACTATCTGTTGACACTCTTGGGCATTGGGTGAGCTCTATTGCAATTTGTGTGTTCGTGCGGGTGAAGTGAAGGCTATAGGTGAGAAGGCATCGAGTTACAACAAGGGTGGATACGGGTAGTGTTGGGAGTGGTGCCCGAATGTCTGTGGAGTGAGAGACCAAGAATAATTGTTTCTCTTTTGTTATTTTGAGTCATTCAGTGTTCTTTTGTAGTTTGTTTTTATGCTTTATTAGACCGTGTCAAGCCATCAGGTCACACGTGCCGATACTGTCACCCCGTCCCCCTGGGTTGCAGCACAAATGTCACAAGCAAGGGCCATGAAGGTGTTTCTGTCACGTTTGCGGGCCAGGCCGCGTTCACAGAGGAATTACACAATACAAGACTGATAGACAAAGCCTCTGAAATCCTTTTATTTTCAGCCCCTAACTTCATCTCCTCACTGGCACATATGGATTTGGGCAGTTTTCATTTCACATTTCTGCAATTCTTCATTGCAGATTCTCTTAAACCCTTTCAGATTGGACAGGGAACATCCTTGAACTGTGATCTTCAGGTCTCCCCACAGAGGTTAAGAGAGGTTCAGGTCTGGGCTATGGCTGGGCCGCTTAAAGATAATTACAAATTTGCCATTCCAGCGTTGTCACAGTTGCATGCTTCAGTTTGTTATCGTGCTGAAAGACTAATTTTTGCCTCCATCTGAGGTTTTCTCCAATTACCTTTTTGTCTTTTGATCCATTTATCCTTCCCTTAATCCTGACAAGCCTCTCAGTCCCTGCTGCTGAGAAGCATCCCCATAGTATGATGTCCCCACCACCATACTTTCTTTACAGATGGCATTAGCCAGGAAATGAGCAGTATCTTGTTTTTGCCAGAAGTAGCATTCAGGATTAATAGTTTTATGTTGGTCTCAACATACAGGAGAATCTTTTTCCTCATCCTTTCAGAGTGCTTCAGTCCCTGACCAAGGTCTTACTTGTTCAGTTTATCCGGACTTCCAGCTCTAGGAAGAGTCTTGGTGGTTCCAAACTTCCACCATTTTACAATGATGGAGTTCACTGTGCAACTTGGAAGAACTGTGAAGTATGACACCCTATATTAAAGGGATTTGTCTTTCTAAAACAAGTTTGACACCCGATATAAAAGGTATGTGCATTTCTAAAACAAGTATGACACCCAATATAGAAGGTATGTGCATTTCTAAAACAAGTATGACACCCAATAAAGAAGGTTTGTTCCTTTCTAAAACAAGTATGACACCATATATAGAAGGTATGTGCCTTTCTAAAACAAGTAAGACACCCTATATAGAAGGTATGTGCCTTTCTAAAACAATTATGACACCCTATATAGAAGGTATGTGCCTTTCTAAAACAAGTATGACACCCGATATAGAAGGTATGTGCCTTTCTAAAACAAGTATGACATTCCTCTGTTTGGTTTTTCATTCCAAAGACATTCACATTTCAATGTCAACCATAATAACATTGTTTCTTCTCCACACGACTCCAAGAGACCTAAGTTTCCAATAGACTTAAATTGTCAGGACCGAGGAAGGACTGGCGGGTGTCAGGCAGGGAATCCAAGCGCAGAGCACAGTGGACCAAACAAATAACAAGACGGGGGAAAAATATCACAGAAGGATGGGGAAGGCCGGGCAGGGCACAAACACACTAGGGAAGGCAGGGGAAGGCAGGGCACAAACACACTAGGGAAGGATGGGGAAGGCAGGGCACAGACACACTAGGGAAGGATGGGGAAGGCCGGACAGGGCACAGACACACTAGGGAAGGATGGGGAAGGCCGGGCAGGGCACAAACACACTAGGGAAGGATGGGGAAGGCCGGGCAGGGCTCAAACACACTAGGGAAGGATGGGGAAGGCCGGGCAGGGTGCAAACACACTAGGGAAGGATGGGGAAGGCCGGGCGGGGTACAAACACACTAGGGAAGGATGGGGAAGGCCGGGCAGGGCACAAACACACTAGGGAAGGCAGGGGAAGGCAGGGCACAAACACACTAGGGAAGCCGAGTAGCCAAGAAGGCTGCTGAGGGCTGATGAGAGATTGCCGGCAAGTGTGCGCAATGGTTAGGTGGGTGAGTATATGGGAAGTGGCATGCGTAAGTCTGGGGTGAGTTCAAGGGAACAAAACAACATGGAAAAAGGAAAGTCTGGCCGGACTAGCCCTGGGCTGTGACATCAATGTAATGTGTTGGTGAGTGGGATCAATATTGCACAATTATTTGTGCTGAATCCGGCAGATTAATGCTTCGTTATGTAATTGTCTTTGTTCAGGCACATTCTATAGATACGTACATGTCTTGCAGGTTAGATTGTATTATATCCTCTACTGATTCAGGTGATCACTGTTAACAAGATGGATGCTTTGTTAATTAAATGTCTCTGGTGGCTTTTAAATGCTTCTCAGAGCAAAAATAAAATGTCTTCTATAAATGTGTGTAATGTACAACTAATAAACTAACTGATTGTCATTCAATCATTAACACAAATTCAAATGGATTCATCTAGTTGATGACGCAGCATATTAAGGCAACACTCAACTGACTCAACTTCTCTCAATTATTTCTGAATTGATTATAGGAAAATGTCTTTTATGTGTCATTAATGTTAGCATGTTGCCCACCAGCTAGATATTGGAATTGCACTTCAAGTTGATAGAATTGGGCACATTTACCTCAGGAAGGAGGTTATGGGGAAACAATGGAGTTTGAGATGAAGCACGTTCCAGAGAGACCATCCACAATTTCTCATAACAACTTTTAATCTCCACATTGGAATAGTTTTACAGTGGTGTTTATGGAGAACCTTATACTCTGCGTGCCAACATTTACAAAAGGAGAGAACATGGCCGCGAAACAGTATCTCTGTAACAGCCCCTGTTCTGTCAGGGAAAATGGATTGTAGTTCCTTTCCAGTAAGGTGCTTAAGGTGGAAGTCTAATCACATCTTTAATTAGAATCCCTAGTCATTGAGGAGAGATAACTCCGTGACAAATACCCAGGCTGGTCTCTGAGGAGGGGAACGAGCTGGTCTATGCTCCACATGAAGATTACTGTGTCTGAAATGGCACCAAATACCTGTTTCATGGTCTAAGTAGTGGCCATTTTTAATGCATCTATGGGGTCAGATGGGGTCTAGCCCGAGCTCTTCCTCTCCATATGGCAAATTCAGCAGGCACCCCTTCACAGTTACATGGTGCTGTAGCCATGTAGACCGGTGGAAAAGAATGCCTACTAAAGCATACATCTCTTGGTTTGCTTATACAATATCAGTAGATTGTCCATGCACACACTCCCCATCTCCACCCCCACACACTCTCCCCGGCCCCGCCGACCGGCGAGGCAATTCCAATTTGTCCCGAATCTCTGCTCCGTGGCACCGTGTCTCCAGCGCGGTTCCCTCTCCGGCGGCGCCGGTCACACGGAGTTAATGAGGCGAGGCCTTGAGCTCTAAGTCATCCTGCCAGCGCTGGCCGATCCCGCTCTGATTACTGCAATGAAACGGTCAGGGGATTATTAACCAAACGCCACTATATATCTACACACACACCCCACGGACAGAGAAAAGACAGATACACGGAAGAGAGAGGGAGCATGCCCCCTGTAATATCCCTGAAACATTCAGACCCTTCGTCTGGGTTCTGTCTGTTGGGAAGAGGGGTTGAGTGTAAGGCAGGGTGATTTAGAGAGGTTGCATACCCTCGCACACTCGCCAAATACCCAAGTACACAAGCAGACCCAGGAAAACATTTTTTAAATAAGCTGACCACCAGTGTGTTGCGAGGACATCCCTCCCTCGGCGTCTGCCGGGGCAGAGAAGCTGATCGCGGAGTACAGGAAAGGGAGAGCGAAGCTTGCCCCCGTCCACATCGGGTGGAGGAGATCCTGAGATTACAGTTCCTTGGTGTACACAGTACCAGTAAATTAGCATGATCCCTGCCATTCATTGACCTCTACCCCAGGCAGTGTCAGAGAAGGGCCCAAAACACACCAACCCAGAGGTGGTATTTTCTGTACCACTGTATTTTAGGCATAGCATCATGTACCAAGGCTTTAAATCTGAAACCAGCAGGAGCCTGTGCAGTTGGTACCCTAAAACTAGAACGCTGTTCACCGTGCAGATATCCACACAGACATGAATACATACACTGCAACACACTGACATGAATGCATACACTGCAACACACAGACATGAATGCATACACTCTTGTCTGTCCACTGCCATGCCAATCTTTAAGATCTTAAACCTAAATGACCTCATATTCCCTTCCTCCACACACACACACCAACCTGGTACTGTACTCACTGTAAATAAACTGTAAAGTTGTTATTCATCTCACTGTTTATATATTATTTTCGTTACTATTATCAGTCTTAAAATGTTTGGCATCTTAAGGTAATTTAAGTTTAGCATTTCTGTTTCATCCCAAGGGCTTTTTAATGTTAACTCCTTTATTGATTTACAGGATCAATCAAGCAATTAATCACCTCATTAATTAGATAGAGTTAAGATCAAGTGCTGATAGTGAACGAGGTTAAAGTTCCTCCCATCTTGAGAAACCCGCCAATACATTATTAGTCCATCTGTCCATCTGGTGGCTGCCTGCGTGTCATTCTGTTTTTACCTGTCTAGACACCACAAAAAGTTAGTCAGTTACTACACACAGATGCACTTTAATTGCTACAGGAATGATCCTACATAACAAGACCTACCAACATTCTATATACGTTTTGTAAGCCACACGTCAATTCCAGTTCCTGATTTGTATTTGCCTTTACCAAAATACGGAGATAACCAAGCTGCTGCAGTATTCTATTCCTGCTGTGTTACACTTGACATGAAGATATGGCAATCTGGCATATTACAACTTAATGAAACGTAGTGTTTCCTCATCAGCAATAAGATGAAAACCCTTAGGCGTAACATTGCTGAGATAGATTCTTACACTGCTGCGAAAGGAGTGTCACTTCTCACCTGTACAAAAACAAAGTGTGGGGGTTTAAAATGTACACACACACACACACACACATACACTAGTACTACAACTGTTTAGGTGTTAAATGGAAATTCGTTTTTTGCATATCCCAACTGCCCCTTAAGACACCCATGGAGAGCAAGGTCACAGCCAGGGGTCAAGCATTGTTGACAGCGACCCCGAGGCAATTAGGTATGGGTGGCTTGCTCAGTGGCTAGGGACTGTTCAGTCACCTTTGGTTACCGGCTTAACGCTGTAACCGCTAGGCTGCACTGCTGCCGCTTGTGTCGCAGGAAACCACGTTTACTTGGGGTTGGGGCACAGCGACGGAGAAAGCACTCTATAACCAGCACAGACACATGGGACTGATAGTGGCCCCTAGCATTCATTCTGCCTGAGCTATCCTCTCTGCTTTGATCACCAGACTATATCCCCACGCTATTGCAGCTCCAACAGAGCCTTTTCTCACACAATCTCCGCAATTGCCTTTGTTGTATCCCTTTTGAAGTTTAAAGCCCACTGCCGTGTTTAATATGATCCATCCGACCTGAACATATGCATTCACCCTTCAGCTACATGCAGCATGGCGTCGGCGGTGGGGAGACTGGGCCGTCGTAATTGATTGCGTGGCTGGCTACTAATTGCATTACGCCCGGCGGGTTAATGAAGTTTCGCTCCATAACTTGTGGTCATTGCACCAAAAAGATAACCCGAGTCACGAACCCAATCAGTAGCCGGAGAGGCGGCGCGGAGCGGCTTGTGGAGCGGTGCGGAGCGGCGAGCAGCGTGGTGCCCATTACTGTCAGCCAAGGTGAAAATATGGAGCTTATTTTATTGAGCAGAAGCTCTGCGTGCGTGTGTGTGTGTGTGTGTGTGAGGGACGGACGGACGGAAAACCAACAGAGTTATCGTTTGGTGCCATGGTTAAGAGTTCCCAGGGTTTATAGAAGCGCTTTTCAGGGCTTTATGACCTGACTGCGTGTGTGCGTGCCTGTGTGTCTGTGCAAACCAACAGAGGTATTATGACTTGACTCTGTGATAGCTGAGAGAACAACTAGTTTTTTTTATTTACTTACTCACCCTCTACGCTTCTCCGTGCCCCTTCCTCCATTGTGAATTTCAGGCATTATGATTACATTTAATGATAAGATTCCTCTGGCTGATTACTAATTCTCACAGAGGGTGTAGGGGTGGAGGGGGAGTGGAGGGTGTGAGGTTTGGGCCAATGGCGATAATTCATTATCTCAATCTCTTAAGCCTTGGGTGTTAAACACGCACACACCCAGGCACACACCTGAAGACACACCTACACTCGCACACACACAGAGACACACGCACGGACTCAAGCCCTAATGGGAGACTTAGTTCCAGGGAAGGCTACTTTTGGGGGGGGGTGAGAGGGTGGGAATGGGGAGGGAGATTGGGGAGACGCTTCCAGGCAGAGAAGGTGACCCCGTGTCTGTGAGAAGCCAATGTGTTCATTTAGGAAGGCAGGCTGGGAGCTGGCCAGTCAAGTCAGTGACCACCCAAGAGACCGTAAGGACTCAGACCTGTGTCAGCTGGAATAAGGCCCTTTAGTGGGAAACAGAGAACACCTTGTTCTGGCTGTTGTTGGGTTGTCGTGGCAGCCAGGGGTCGTGGGGTTATGTGTACCGGGTTGCCTTGGGGGTTTGGGGACACCTACCAGGTTCAGCCCAGCACCATCATATTGAACCCTAAATTAATTCATGGAACTGTTGACATAACTGACATTTTGGTCATTTAGCAGACGCTCTCATGCTGAACAACTTACAGCAGTGGACACTTTGCGTATCGGCTAACCGCTGTTGCTCAGCCTCTACAACAAAAAATACTAAAATGTCTGCTTCTAATTAAACACGGAACGGGTTTAGATGGATCGCACAGTAAGAAGGGTGAGCTGACCAAACTGTACCGGGCCTGTCTGAGAACAGAACCGCGCTAGCCTGCCTGCCTTTCCACCTGCTTTCCGCCTGCTCCCTGCCGCTCCTCACTCTTCTAGCTCATTTCAAGGGCATGTTGATGCTCAGAGCAGGGCGAGGTGTGAGCGTGTGTGTGTTCCCATTCTGGGCCGCCTGATGCATTTCTATTTCCTGATTACTGCAACCCGCCCAGATAAGATCCCTCGGATAGCAGGGAGGGCGACGGGGGCAGGTGCCGGTACGCACGCAGGCATGTGCATGCAGGTCTGTTAGTCTGTGTCAACGAATACCCCCAGGCGTCAGCAGAATGCCCCAGGCTGTGATAGGAGAGGAAAACACTGCCGTCCGTTAGTCTTTAGACAGGCACGTACACACACACACACAAAATTCGCAAAACTACCCCGAAAGGTCACAACAGCGATGTGTCAGTGGCTGGGGTAAGTATATAGCATGAAATGGCGAATGACGAGAGAAGTTATTAACACAGGAACTACGTGTCTGAACGATATTTTTCTCTTATTTAACAAAATGTTCCCTATTACATCATAAAACAAGGGTGGGCAAACCATTGCAAAGGCTGCACATTTCTTTTAATATGTGGTTTTGTTCATCCATTTTGCCGTCCAGAAAAGGCAGTTATTGACACACGTGTAGATTAGTTATGCATTTTATATAATTTGGTAATAGCTCCAAACGAATCACACTTGAAAGACAGCAAGTTGAATATGCTTTAAGTTTACTAATAACCAAGTTTTTGCTAAAGTAAATAGTACCTTGGGTATAAAATCAATATTTCTGAATAATCAAAAGAGTTGGTCCAAGATGAGTCATAGAAGTATAATCTGTTACAGTAAGCACCATTACACCATTTTCACATTAGGCAAAACTCACTGTACAGAAATCATCACGTTTTACAGAATTTTTTTCGATTATTTCAATCCCATAATCCAGTGTGGTCCAAGAAGACATAATTTGTTGTTTTATTTTAGCTCACCACATAATTTGCATCAATGGTGTCTTCTGCGCTATCGTCATTCGTTCTTATCCACGTTACAATAAATATCTCAATGTTTCATGAAAAGATGTTAAAAACCTTTGGAATTGCAAATCCAAACCTGACTTCGGTTACCTGTAATGTCATGACATGGCTTCTCCAAAGCCTCAGAGGGTGACATGCTCATGGGGATGGAACCTTCCACCTCCATGATCAAAATAATTCCTCAGCAGGGTTAAGGAAAGGTGATTATCAGGGGATATATAAGGTCAGGTCCATTCCTAAACCACCTCTGAATGGTGGAAAAACTGAAAATTGCTAACATTTATTATCCTCAAACGTTTAAATCCTACAGTACCACTGCATCTTTGGATATGTCTGCACACAGATGATACTCACAGTGCAAAGTTCTGGGGTAGCAACCTGCTTAATCAACAAATGTGTACTTTGTGATGGTTCATAGCAGCTCAGTTTGAAGTTTCGACTCTGTCCATGAGTTCCGTGATATCCTCTTTATTGCTTTCTATCCAGTTTAATGTTGAAAGACATTCCCAGTGTTCACACCCCATTTAATACAGTCACAATTTGCTGATACAACTGAGCAAAATTAGCAAAGTAAATATGGATGCAGCAGTGATTTGATTTCGGTTTGGTACACACTCAAGTGTAACATTTAAAACCATTTGTGCTTTCCTGTAAGACATATCACAAAATTATTTTTTGAAGTGCTGAAGTTAATCTGTTAAGAATCTTGTATTCTGTGTACATTAGACAAAACCCATATGGTATACTACCCATCACAACTGACTGAAAATAATTTCCGTAATATACACAATATGCACAGAGGTATTCGGACACAGGAGCTTGTATGACATCCCATTCTACATCCATAAGCCCTGGGGAGCAATGCTTTGTGCACTGGGGAGGACAGTCATGCTGGAACTGAAAAGGACCTTCCCCAAATTGTTCACACAAAGTTGGAAGCATAGAATTCTCCAAAATGTCTTGGTAAGCTTAAGCATTAACATTTCCCTACAGTGGAACTAAGAGGCCTAGGCCAACCCCTGAAAAACAACCCATAGAACATTATCCCTCCTCAAACTTGACAGTTTCTCCTGGCATTCGCAAAACCCAGGCTTGTCGATTAGATTGCCTGATAGAGAAGCGTGATTTGTCACTCTACAGAACACGCTTCCACTGCTCCATTGTCCTGTGGCACAATTCTGTACACCGCTCCATCATACGCTTGGCATTGTGCTTGGTGATGTAAGGTTTGCATACAGACGCTTGACCATGGAAACCCATGCCATGAAGCTCCCGGTGCACAGATTTAGTGCTGATGTTAATGCCAGAGGAGGGTTGGATTCTGTAGTTACTGAGTCAGCAGAGCTGTGGCAACTTTTACGCACTAAAATATTTTGATGGCCACCTCAGGACCCAGCCTGGAGATCACTGCAGCATTGTCCTGCCCAGAGTCCTGCCCATAATCCTGACAATGGTCCTACCCATGGTCCTACCCATGGTCCTACCCAGGGTCCTACCCATAGTCCTACCCAGGGTCCTTCCCATGGTCCTACCCATGGTCCTTCCCATGGTCCTACCCATAGTCCTACCCAGGGTCCTGCCCATAGTCCTACCCATAGTCCTACCCATGGTCCTTCCCATGGTCCTACCCATAGTCCTACCCAGGGTCCTGCCCATAGTCCTACCCATAGTCCTACCCATTGTCCTACCCATGGTCCTTCCCATGGTCCTACCCATAGTCCTACCCAGGGTCCTGCCCATAGTCCTACCCATAGTCCTACCCAGAGTCCAACCCATGGTCTTTCCCATGGTCCTACCCATAGTCCTACCCATGGTCATTCCCAGAGTCCTGCCCATAATTTTGCCCTGAGTCCATCATTTTATCCAGAGTCCTGTGCCACAAACCTTCACTTATAATCCATACAAGTACAATGTGTAACGCAAATTATTGCTCTCTGTAAAAAAAGAGGCAGTTTAATTTTAAGCAAACTTAGATGTTGGCTCTTGTTTCTACAGATGTCAGTTAGGCTATATAGAAACAAACCAAACTGCTTGCTGAAGCTAGCTTACTATCTGGTTCTATGAGTCTATCAGACATTATGTAGTAGCAAATGAGAAATGCATTCGCAGAGGAAGTGGGGGAGTACAAGTGAGATGTACATTTTTATTAAAAAACATTTAGAAAACAATATATATTATTCAGAGTTACATGAATGTGGTGTCAAATTAAAGATGAGAATGTGCTCTTTAAAACAAAGTGAACTTGTAATTTTAATGTTCTGGGGGCGAAGCCTTCTCCAGTCCCTGGGGGTCCCTTTCTGTTCCGGGGGCGGAGCCTTCACAATCCCTGGGGGTCCTTTCCTGCTCCAGGGGCGGAGCCTCCACCAGTCCCTGGGGGTCCGTTCCTGCTCCAGGGGCGGAGCCTTCACAATCCCTGGGGGTCCCTTCCTGCTCCAGGGGCGGAGCATCCACCAGTCCCTTGGGGTCCCTTTCTGTTTCCGGGGACGGAGCCTCCGTCTGAAACGGCGCCGTGTCCAGCAATGGCACAGGGACAAGTCTCCACCTGTCCCCACCCCCACCCCTCCCTGGGGGTTTGGTGTCTAATCCTTCATCTCTTCTTTTTGTTGTTTTGCATAACTGAGAAAAGTACATACGTTTTGAGTTTAGTAAAAGAAAAATGATACAAGGATGTACACTAGTCGCTCTGCACATCGTGTCCTGCATATGCATCGCTTAGTAAAATTAACCAATCTAGAATCATAGGCAAAGCAGTGAAGCACTATGCTAGGGAAATTGTGTTTGTCTGAGAAAAGGGATCTACCTGGAACATATTAGGCCTCCCTTCCTCCTGAAGGTAGAGTGCTGCTATTTATTACAGGTCTGATTCAAGTCGAATCTCCTAAAAATAGTCTAGGAGGTGGGGTCCATGAGGAAGGCTACACTTCCCCAGCCCTGCACTATCCTGAAACGTTCTGGAATAGGGAGCTCTTCAGCTTCCACCTTAAGTGTATGCTATCCCTTAATATTGTATATTTTTATAAAGCATATTTTTGTTAAGGATATTTTTGTTAGCAGTTACTAGATCTAAATCAACTGATCAAACACTTTGTGGTCAACAAGTGCTTATCAAGTGCTGGACTAATTTGTGACACGTTTGGGGAAACATTGCGCTAGAGTAAGTGTCCAGGTCAATGCCATTTCTCTTTCTCTCTAGGATGTTTTGTTCAATGTTTTGATTACAAAGCAGCAAAGGGACAATTTCTCTTGCATTCCTGCTGGTGTGCGTGTCTGTGTGTGTGTGTGTATCCCTTCCAGTATTCAATTTTTTTGAGTTGCGTCATGACAGGACGATTTTTCAAAAGGACGCTCCCTCACGACTAATTCAATTTCCTCTACTGGAATTCATTTCTATTATGCCCCACACATACAGACACACAATCAGTTTATTTTTTCAATGCAAAAAAATAACACATTGATGAAATATAGTCATGCCCTCTTCTTAAATTGCAGTAATTTCTGTTGATGTTATTCCACTACATTAGTCTGTGCAGATGCATTACATTACTGACATTTTAATTGTCTGGTCTATTTCCTGATATTAAAGTAATTGCACTTATTTAGAAATATGTCCTCTTAGTACACCTGTATGGCTGCAGCATAACCTGCTCCTATATTAAAAACACTAAGTCCTCTATCTTACAACACTCTCTACATAATAAAGCAAAAAGGTCCAAAAATATATCTTTAAACGATTAAGCCCAAACTCTACTCACGTTCCAGAGAGGTCCTTCTGTGTTTCTACAGTAGCCTTGAGGTAACAAGCTGCTGAGATGTTCAACACAAACTAAAGAAGAGGGAGATCAGTGCTTTTCCACCTCCTCTTCTCTCACTGTTGTCAGTCCCCGTCTTTCCCGACTCTCCAGTGGTTTCTCCACCCAAACGTTCCTTCTGTCAGCCTGGGTCTCCCGAGGCCTAGCGTCTCAAACCCAGACACTTTAGGTTGCTAAACCAAGACCAAGATTCAAATCACCAAATGGCAGCAAACAAGATGTATTCGTCAGCTTATTCCACTTCACACCTTCAAGCCCTACACCGTGTTCCGTGCAATAACATAAACAGATCTTATCTCAAGCTGTTTGTGAAATATAGCCAGCCACGATGGTCCTTGCAGTGTAAGTGTCTCCTACGATGGAGGGATTGATTATGTCAACGCTTTCTGTGTCTGTCCGATGAGGTACCGGCATTTCCCCGTTTCTGTAGCAGGATACAGGTATCATGGGGATTCAGAGAAGAGGGGATAGTAGGTGAGTAGTTGCTCAGCCAGAGGTGAAAGGATGTAGAACAGGTAGAAGAGGTAGAAGGAGCGAGATGGAGAGAGTGTGAGGAAGAGATGGAGAGAGGGAGGTAGTGAGAGAGGGGGAGAGAGAGGACAGAGGGCATCAAATGTGATTTATCTGGTTTTGGACAGGCAGCCGGGCCACAGAAGGAAGCTGAGATGAGTGGCCCTGAGGCGAAGGTTGGCGCCGTATAAACAGTGACATGACATTGACCACCAAGGTGTGTCCAGACATTCATTAATACCCTTACCTCCCAGTTCAAACACGTCAGAGGAATGTCAGTGTTGGACATGGTAATCCTTATTGACACTGTAGCATAATGCTCATAAAGACAACACAGCACAAAAAGCTAGCTATATAAGTAGGGATATGATTCCCTGTAAATTAACATAGCAGGTATATGTAATTACGTAATGTAATTTTAGCCCAAATAAAAAAATACATGAAGTATTTCCTGACAAATGTTTATTTAATTAAAGTAAATAATAAAAAAATGAACTTCGTAGTGTGATAAATAATACTCAATATGCCCCCCAAAAATAGGGATCTGAAATATTCTCCATACCCCAAAACGACATTAATTATATAGGTTAGGGTTATGGACCCTAGAAACCTGGTTTCTGTTGAAGACACTGAGGACTGATGATCACCAAGGCTCCTATTTCTGCTTGCTCCTTCCCGCTCCATTTCTTTCTGACACTATATGCTACCCTGTCTCTCCCTCCCTCCTCCGATCTCCTCTCTAGTTCTCTGTCTCTCCCATCCTTACCCTCTTAGTCTTTGTTTGCTTCTTCCTCCCCAACAGTAGAGACGATCTGAAGGTCGCCCAGCTCGTCTCCATGTCAGGGCCTGACGGATGGCACAGGCCACAGGGGCCGCAGCTCACCACCAGATCAGGTGTGTGTGTGTGTGTGTGTAACACTATGTATTCTCTAGAGGTGAGCAGAGTAGAGGAGAATATTTCTAATAAGGTCCAGTAACAGCCAGCCTACCGTGCACCAGTGACCTACTTGGTTTTGTTGTCCTTAGAAAACACGCCACACACTATCATTTCTAACCCCTTTTGTTTTTCATCTCCCCATCTTTCCGTCTGAAGTAGGAAAACCACAGTTTTCCTTTCCTTCAGGCAAATGCAGGAAAACTGCTTACTTGTTTTCAACTTCCCGTCCATTCACCATGTTTCTTCAGGTTCTGCAAACTCACCACTTCCCTGCCAGTCTGCTACTTCTACGCATTTCCCTCTGTAGATAGTTGCTATCGGTGACAATTATTTGCAGCGATGCTGTAGATCGATAGCGCTAATATAAAAGGTTACAGAACCTCTGCATGGCTGATATCCCAGTACTACATTAGCATAACTGGGTTTGAATGGAAGAGCAACCCTTATGGTGATACGGATTGAACAAAATGGGGAGGAAGGAGGAAAAGGAGACAGGTGGGGAGGAAATGTGTTCTGAGTACGTGTGGCTCCAAACAGCTATCGCAGCCTCTCCACCTGCCAACACCCTCTCCACCACTCCCCTCCCGCCTCTCTCCAACCTCCCATTTCCAACTCCCCCTCAACTCCACCAGTTTTATGCTGTCTCTCTCTTTTCTCCTGTCTCCTTCCTTTATTTCCATTTCTCTCCCCTCCTCCATCTCCCCTACTCCCCTAACCACACCTTATTGCTAATGATCTCCTCTCTCCTGATTCTTTATCTCCTCATCCCCCCTCTCTCCCTCTCTCCCCAAACCCATCTCACTTGCAGCTCTCTTTCTCCTCCTTAGTGTCTCCTTTATTTCTGTCTCACTATCTTTTTCTCTCCTCCCAACACTGTTTCTTCTCCCCCTCCCCCTTCTCTCCCATTACTCCCCGACTGAAGCATCGTTGTGTGTCTGGCCCATCTGCTGCGGACAGCCAAACAACTTGATGCAAAACAGTGGAGGGGAGAACGTACACGTATGTGACAGTGATGTGGTAGGTTCACGCTCTGGCAGTCACTGAGAGAAGATACTAAGATCGGTGAGAGATGGATGGAAAGAAACAGAAAGCAAGGAAACCAGAAAAGAGAGAAAGAGGTGGCAAACCGCAAGGCGGGTGACATTTTGTCGAAGAGCCTAAAATGTAACCATCAAAGACAAAACATAAGGCAACATCAAGTGTCAGTAAAATAAAACATTTAACCATATCACTTGAAATCACAGCTGTCAACGTAATGATGATTACGAAAATCGACACTGGATCGGTTGGACTACTGTAACATTAAATTGATCCAAAATGTCGATTTGTTTGGG
This sequence comes from Novumbra hubbsi, assembly GCA_016801125.1. NCBI lineage: Eukaryota > Metazoa > Chordata > Actinopteri > Esociformes > Umbridae > Novumbra > Novumbra hubbsi. The sequence goes on from JACXGK010000026.1 coordinate 221,795, forward strand.
GGGGAGGGGGTTGGTTTTGGTACTATTGCTTTGTGCGATAGAGGAATGTGACAGTAATCAAGAAAGCATTTTGGAATTGGATTGGCAGCCCTCCCAGCATGTGAATATACCCTTGAAAATGCCTTTTGTTGTTTTCTTTTTCAACTTGTAAGTTCTTGTTAGCAGAAACAGTTAAGAGAAAAACATAAAGTTGATTTACAGAAATTATACAATTTCTTAAACTTAGTTGCATTCCATTAATGAATGTTGTTACTGTGTTTAGGTTTGACCAATCACTTTTCAAATCATGTACAGATGAATGTACTGTCGCCTAATATAAAAACAAATCAGCTGTTCCTTCAATATTTCTTTGAAGTTTTCTTTGTCGTATATAACGCAAAAATAGTAATCAAGAATGAGGGAAATAAAAAAAGGAAAGGAATTACATATATCATGAAGCACTGTGAAGACCATCACTCAGAATTGGAGGAATGATCAAACCACCAAAATATTGTGAAGATCAAGACATCCCTCAAAAATGCAGGTCCAGGCAAGTTGAATGCTCATTGGCAAAACTACCAACAGGCGAAGGGAAACCTTAATTAATGGAGCTGCAGGAATGGCTGGATATTTCCTGCATATTACAAGCAATACAGGTATTCTTCATTCTTCTTCATTCTTCAAGGCTAAGCTGTGATTAAGCAATAGCCATTTATAATAAAAAGGACATTCAAACAAAAATACATTTAATCTCACAAAAGCATGTGGTTAAATATGTTATGGTCTGAAAAGACCATGGTAGAAACGTTTGGTTTTCATTCCTAAACATACACTATAAAGCAAAACAATATGTGAACACCCCTACTGATTATTCATGTCAGGTATTTTAGCCACACCCATTGCTCTCAGGTGCAGTAAATCCAGCACATAGGCATTAAATCTTCGTAGACAAACATTGTCGGTAAAATACTGAAGAGCTCAGTGATTTTAAACATGGCACTGTCATAGAATATCAACTTTGCCGCAAGAGAGTTTGTGAAATGTCTGCGCTAATTGATGTGCCATGTCAAGCGTTGGCTGGAGTAGTGTAGAGCAGTGTAAATGTGTTCTCTGGATTGGTGGATTACGCTTCACTATCTGGGAGTCTGATCTGGTTGTGGCGGATGCCAGGAGAATGCTACCCGCCATAATTGTCCGGTCCTGGCTGGGGGCCTCTAGCCTTCTCTATGTGGCTGGGCCTCACAGCCAGGACCTGACTCTGATTCCTGTTTGTGTTCCCCAATCAGAGACAGCTGTACGCGGTTGTCTCGGATTGGGGAACCTATTTCAGTTTCCTTCAGTTTTCAGTGTTCTTTGGATCATTGTTTTTGTCATGTGTTACTGTCATTTGTGCCGTTTGTTTGTTTCTGTCGTACTGGTTTTGTTGGAGCTTTTGGAGTTTCCTTTAAGTAGCCCCTTTGCCGTGATCATCAAGTTTGTTTTTTGGTACACCTCTGCATTTTTGTTCCTCCTCCTGGAGTATCCCTGACAGAATAATCCAACCAACTCAAAGAACACAGTGGGGGACCTCCTCGGATGGCCCGAGTCGGAATCCGAGGAGGAGGACCCCTGCTGTCATCCTCTGGCCAAGTGGTGGATTAACGAGGACCCATCCCTGTGGCCATGCCAAGAACAGTTCACTGAACAACCACAGCGACAACGACGACGAAGGGATTGATCCAGGTGGGCTTTCTCACCAGTCTTCCTGGCGGGGGAGTCGGCTCGCCTTCCATCTAGGCCAAAGACACGGGCGGCTGCTGCACCAACATCTGCTCCACGGCCCGTCACCGCCCCTGTCCCGCGGCGTTCCGTCGCTGCCCCTGTCCTGGCTCCGCGGCGTCCCGTCCCCGCCTCCCTGCTTGGGTCCTCCAGTGCCTGTCCACAACCTTGCGCCCTTACTACCGCCCCCAGAGGGGTCGGACAATGAGCCGCTGCCGCTCCCGCCTCCGGATTGTTTCTACAGGGGACCCCTGCTACAACCCCCAGTGGGCTGGGACGATGAGGTGCTACCGCCCCCGTCTCCTGAGTGGCTGGTTGATGAGCCCCGTTCTAGAGCCTGCTCCATGAGGGGGGGGTACTGTCAGGTCCTGGCTGGGGACCTCTAGCCTTCTCTATGTGGCTGGGGCTCACAGCCAGGACCTGACTCAGATTTTTGATCGTTCTCCCCAATCAGAGACAGCTGCACGCTGTTGTCTCTGATTGGGGAGCCTATTTCTGTTTCAAGTGTTTGTTGGATCATTGTTGTTGTCATTTGCTCCATTAGTTTTTTTTCTGTCGTAATGGTTTTGTTGGAGCTTTTGGAGTTTTCCTGGCAGAAATTGTGAAATTTTGTAATAGATTTTTAGAATATGACTGATCTTTTAGTTAAGGATAAGGATCATATGAATCCATGTATTATCACATAGTTGTTTGGCTCTTTTTTAAATCATAATGATAACAGAAATAACCCTGGCCCTGATCAAATGTTTACCTTGAATGTTTGGCCTTGCTACAGACACACAAGGTGACACACAGGTTAAAATGGCAATTAAAGGTTAATTTCCCACAACTGCAGCTTTTAAAATTTCAATACAATGATAATTGAACAAAGATGAGCTGCGTGGCCGAGTTGACAAAAAGAAGCATTACCCAAAACAGCCTGGTTACAATATGCCCAACAACACCTTGACACGCCTCGCAGCTTCTGGCACACTGTAATTTGGAGTGACGAGACTAAACCATAATTGCTATGTTTGGAGAGGGGTCAATAAGGCCTATAGTGAAAAGAATACCATCCCCACTGTGATGCATGGTGGTGGCTCACTGATGTTGTGGGGGTGTGTGAGTGCTAAAGGCACAGGGAAAATTGATGGCAAGATGAATGCAGCATGTTATCAGAAGATACTGGCAGACAATTTGCATTCTTCTGCACGAAAGCTGAGCATGGGACGCTTTTGGACGTTCCTGCACGACAATGACCCTAAGCAAAAGGCCAAGTTGAATCAGAAACAGCTGTAATGCCAAGTACATTTACACATACAAGACATTTTCTCTGGTGCTATGGTGCATGACAGAAAAACTGTAGGTAAAATTACAGTAAATATAAAATGTGCAAACATTTACTTAAGTTGAAAAGTGCAATGTGCATGAAGGAAGTCCAGAGATGTGCATTAATGTAATGCATTATGTAGAATTTAAGTTATGGGGCAGAGAGTGTCAATGTCGGTGGGGGTCATCTGGCCTTGTTGATGAGGCCAGCTGCCGATAGGAAGAAGCTGTTCTTGTGGCAGGAGGTGTTGGTCCTAATGGACCGTAGCCTCCTGCCAGATGGGAGTGGCTGAAACAGTTTGTGTCCAGGGTGGGAGGGGTCAGCCACAATCTTTCCAGCGCGCCTCAGGGTCCTGGTGGTGAATAGGTCCTCGAGGGATGGCAGATTGCAGCCAACTGGGGATCAGAGACATGTTTCCCCAGCTTCACTCGCTGCCTCCTGTCAGATAGGAAGTCAGGGCTAGAATGATTGTATTAAAGGCAGAGCTGAAGTCCACAAACAGGATCCTGGCATAGGTTCCTGAGTAGTCCAGGTGCTGGAGGATAAAGTGGAGGGCCATGTTAATTGCATTGTCTACAGACCTGTTGGCTCTGTAGGCAAACTGCAGGGGGTCCAGGAGAGGGTCGGTGATGGCTTTAAGGTGAGACAGCACAAGGCGCTCAAATTACTTCATGACCACAGAGGTCAGGGCGACAGGGCTGGAGGTTCTGGAGAGGCCATCACCGTCTCCTGACCTTAATATCATCGAGCTACTCTGAGGAGATCTCAAACGTGCGTTTCATGCAAGATGACCAAAGACTTTGCATGACCTGTCATTGATGCTAAAGGGAACATTAAGAGCAAAGCTTATGCAGATTTTTGAATAGGGATCATTTCATTGTTTTCTTCATTGCCATGTTTTGTTGTATGATTGTGCAATTCTGTTATTACCTACAGTTGAATATGAATCCCATATGAAATAATTGCCAGCTCACTCATGTTTTCTTTAATGATGGTACATATCTTATCAGTTCTCCAAGGGTATGCCAACTTTTGAGCACAACTGTAGGTGTTTTCTTATTGTTTAATTCTTGTACACATTTCTTGACATAAGACCAAAAAACTAAATGTGTGGGGTGGTTAAAGTTTTCCTTTTTTCATGCCTTCAACTCAGCTAAGTAATTTTCGGGTAAGGCTAAAATAATTCACAAATATAATTCACTAATATAATTTATATTATCTGGCATATGTATATCAGGATCAGCTTTTTAAAATCTATGTATGGTTATTACTCTACCATACTGTCACGAGCTGGGAAGAACGATGCCTTTCGTGGTGGGATTCTGGGGAACACTTTTTTATTTGGAAGTGCACCTTGGACACTTTGGCCTATTATGCACAGCTGTTTTCACGTGGTGATGTGTGTGTAGGTTCCTTGGCATTGTCACTTGGCGTGGTTCATTGTGGATATGCACTGTAGTAAGTCAGTCAGTAAGTGAGTGAGTGAGTGAAAGAGCGAGTAAGTAAAGTAGGTAAATAAGTAAAAGTAAGTAAGTAAAAGTGTCACGTTTGGTGTTTGTCTTGTTTTATATAGCTGTATTTTCCAGTGCCTTTTATTTACCTGTTTATCAGTAGTTGATGTTTTTGCTTGTTAAATAAATCCACCTTTTCGTCAAATGTCTGTGTATGGTTCCACTCCTCATCACACCTGTGACACATACTCACATTCGACCACTGGCTGCAAAAAGCAGAACTGTCAAAACTGGTACCCAAATACATTCAGCCCAAAATGGGAGGTTTTAAAAAGGGTTATTTGCTAAAGTCCCAAAATTCATCTTTAAGAAGGTGTGCGATTGAAGAAAGAAAATTATTGATACTATAAATGTGTAAAAATGGAAAAATTTTATTTTATAAAAAACAAAAAGTTCATAATCATCAAACATCCTTACTTTTCTAGTTTTGCTGGAATTGCATTTGGAATCTCTTAGTCTGAAATTTTATGTAATGAAAACAAAAGAATAATTATTGTAAAAGAAGGTGCTGGGTTAAGGTTAATGTGGCTTAGGGTGGTCCAGAAGTATTTGCCTCCTGTGAAGCACATCTACAAATCCGACTACTCTTTCAGCAAAAACTATCTCCTCTATCTTTCACCACTTTTCTTTTTAACAGAGCACAAAATGCCTTTAAAAATGTTTATGCACAGTACTAATCAACAGTTTGGACACATCAACTCATTCAAGAGTATTTCTTTATTTCTACTATTTTCCACTTCGCACATTCTTGGAATTTTCTAAACCAACTTCTTGAGGTTGTCACTTGGAGTGCTTTTCCAACGGTCTTTGTAACGGGTCCCAGTATAGGACAAGATTATATTATCCTGTAACACAGAGGAATTTTGAGAGGTGACTGCTTCGCTCAGAATGTATTTTCAAAATGCCTTCTTTGTTTTATGTTACTAAATAGAATGGTCACAAAAATCGATCAAATGTATTTTATAAAGCCCTTTAAATTGTACCTGCAACTCCAGGAGTTGCAAAGAAAAAACATATCTTAGACTAACGAAAAGCCACATCTTTGGTTAATAAAAAGAAAATGTTAGGACCGGTAAAATAATACAGGTACTGGACCTTGATGATTGGTTGATGCAAATTTGTGTCAAAAAGCGCACCTGTTACATTTCTATTCATTCCTCCAGATTAGTTAAAGATTGTAGCGTGTATGTGTATTTCTGTAAAGGAGAAGCCTTCCAAATTTTGACAGAAAACACAGAAACACTATCATAAAAAAAACGCATCTGTTACATTTCTATTCATATCTCCGAACAGGTTAAAGATAGAAGCCTACGATTCTTTACACGTTGTAGGGGACAGTCTGCTGCAAAGAATGACCTATAGTTTATGTATTTCTGCAAATTAGAAAATTAAAAGGTCAAGATATTGCCTGGCGGATTTTGAAATCCTAATAAGTTTTAAAGGTACAGTACCTGCAAAACACCAGTCTCAATTCCAACAGTGAAGAAGCAACTTCAAGATGCTGGGCTTTTCTGAATCTGCCAGTTGAGGATGTTCTTTATTTCTGGTCATTTTGTAAAGATAAACACTTTTATTGCTTCTTTAACATTGTCTACAGTACACAAAATGTATCTTATTTTAATGGACAAATTGATAAATCTTGCTTCTCTTTCGAAAGCAAGGACATTTCTATGTGCTCCAAAGTTTTGAATAGTAGTGTATTTGTTTTGGTTTTATTGGTGCAACTATACCCAAGGTTTCATGCAGTGTTGAGTTTAGACCCTTGATTTGATTCTTCACAGACTTATTTATTCTGTCACTGATGAGAGAGTCTAGAAGAGTATCAGTATCTTTTAGTAGTCTAAGAATTTAATTTCCGGCTTTTTAAAGTCACTGTTTGCAAGTGGGTTACTGAAGATCTGGTTGCCTTGGCACCTAGGTTGATTATGGCAACCTAGGTTCATTGCTGAAACATTTGATGTATTGATGTATCTATTTCTTATGTGTGTTTTTCTTGAATAACTTTATGTTTTTGATTTGCTTATCAAATGCCTTTATATATAATAACAGTTTTCTTTCAATCGTAAAGATTTAACAGAAATTGAACTTTTCTCCAAACAACTCATTGGAACTAGTGGATTGCTTTCTTTTGATGAAACAGAACAATTCTGTTAGTGATGAGCATGGGGAAAAACCTGCATAACTTGGAATCCTTCATAAAAAGGCCAAACTTTGAGGAGGACCAGGCGTGGGTGGAAATCTTGTCGGCAGCTTTAGAGATGGATGGCAGAGATGGCAAGGTGCTGGTGAGACCAAGAGCTGGGTGAGCCTGCTTGCCTCCAGAAGAACTTGTTCATCTCCCTTCTGGAACACATTCGTCTTCACTCTGCTCCGGCCATGTTCCACTTGATGGTCATTCTAACTACAAAAAATACTAGGTCTGATATTCCAGGAATATAAGAAAAGTCTATTAAAACTCTCATTCCTTAGGCTTTTGCCATGTTTCACACTGACAATTCCATTCAGTTCATGATGAGTGATACCTTTTTTTCATTCATTCAAAAAGAAAGCCTTATAGAGACAAAGACACATTTTGCTAGGGTCCCTGTCACTACTGGTAGCATGAAGCAGTGCCTGCAGCCCATTCAGGTTGCACAGGTTGTCCTCCAGGACAGCATATCCATACGTGCTACCAGGAGACAGTATGTTACACAAGGAGAGCTGGACAGGGCCGTAGAAAGGCATCAACCCATCAGCCGGCAGTAGAACTGGTATCTGCTCATTTGTGCGAGGAGGAACCGGAGGAGCAATGTTGGTGTGTATGTTTCTGACCATACTGTCAGAACAACATCATCCAGCATGACTGGTTTGGCGGTGGGTCGGTGATGGCCTGGGCAGGCATATTCTTGGTTACACAGACATCTACATGCTTGCCAACGGCTGATGGCTGTAAGAAAACAGGATGAAATCCTCAGACCCATCGCCAGAACTTGCATTGGTGCAGTTGTCCCTGGGTTCCTCCAGGACATTGCCCAGCCTTATGTGACCAGAGTGTGTAGGCAGTTGCTGGAGAACGAAGGCATTGATGCCTTTGACTGGTTTGCACATTTCCCAGACCTGAATCATATTTAGAACCGCTGGGACTTTTAGAGTCGGGGTATCCGACACCGCCAAGTAGCAACACAGGCTGTTCAGGAGCTCAATGATGCCTTGTGCCAGGTCTGGGAGGAGATCCCCCAGGACACCATCTGCCCTCTCATCAGGAGCATGCTCATGCGTTGTCTGAAGTGCATTCAAGCACGTGGGGGGCATACACACTGCTAAGTCACATTATAAGTTGTCGTGATGAAATAGATTTTTAGAGTGAGTTTGAATTCTGCCCTCAATCCTTCTTCAAGACCTATGCAATTCCCCCTGGCAGTTCATCTAGGCCACATCCTGACTAATGGTAGCCAATTCTTGCATAATGAATGCTTGGAGTTTATCAGAAGTTGTGGGTTTTAGTTTGTCCACCCGCCTCTTGAAAATTGACCACAAGTGCTCAATGGGGTTTAGGTTGCTGGTGTTTCCTAGCCATGGACCCAAAATGTTGCTGTTTTGTTCCCTGAGCCACTTAGTCATCACTTTTGCGTTATGGCAATGTGCCCCATCATGCTGGAAGATAAATTGTTCTTGGATGGTTGGAAGAAGTTGCTTTTGGAAGATGTTTTGGTATTATTCTTTATTTAATTTGTGTTCCTAGGCAAAATTGTGAGTGAGCCCACTCCCTTGGCTGAGAAGCAACCCCACACATGAATGGTCTCAGGATGCTTTACTGTTGGCATGAAACAAGACTGATGATAGCATTCACCTTTTCTTCACGAGACAAGCATTTTTATTTGGATGCCCCAAACAATCTGTAAGGGCATTCATCAGAGAAAATGACTTTACCCCAGTCCTCAGCAATCCAATCCTTGTATCTTTTGCAGAATATCAGAATATCAGTCAGTCCCTGATGTGTCTTTGACAGCAGGGCATCCTGCAAAAGTCTTTGCCACACTGTGCATGCAGAAGCACTCACATCTGCCTGCTGCCATTCCTGAGTAAGATCTGCACTAGAGGTGCCCCAATCCTACAGCTGAATCAACTTCTCTCCTTGAAGTTTTTGATGATCCAAAAAAAGGAAGATTTAGGTGCAATCTTACTAGCAGCGATATCCTTGCCTGTGAAGCCCTTTTTGTGCAAAGCAATGATGACTGCACATGTTTCCTTGCAGGTAACCATGGTTAACAGAGAAAAAACTATGATTTCAAGCCCCACCCTCCTTTTCATTTTTCTAGTCTGTTATTCCAATGCAATCAGCATGACAGACTTGTGTTCTCTAGACTTGTAACTCAGACTTACCAGTGTAACCCAGAGGATCACTCACATAATGTCAGCTGGTCCTTTTGTGGCAGGGCAAAAATGCAGTTGAAATTGTTTTTTTGGGAAGTTTAAGTTCATATACATGGCAAAGAGGCACTTTAACATTAATTACAATTCATCTGATCACTCTTCATGACATTGTGGAGTATATGGAAATTGCTATCATAAAAACGGAGGTAGCAGACTTTGTGAAAATGTATATTTGTGTCATTCTCAAAACATTTGGACATGTGTGTATAGTAAAGATTGAATATATTTAGTCAAGATCCATTGTGTGATTTAAGTGTTCTTTAAATTGTTTTGAGCACTGTAGTTCCTGCATAATTCATAGCTGTGCATTGGGTCATTGTCTTGTTGTAAGAGACAATAGACTCCAGTCAAGCGCTGTCCGCAGGGTATGGCATTTCTGTGAGGCGTGTGGAAGTAAACAGACCAAGGCGCAGGGAGGCAGGTTCAGGCAGTCGGTTTATTCCGTTTCACTACCGAACCAACTTGCGTATATGACGCTTCAGATAAAGATACCAAAGTACTCTAGGTACTGACATTTAGACACAGCGTGTAGCTGCACACATAGCACAGGTAACAATCACGGACACGGAGACGAGAAACACAAGGGCTTAGGTACTAGGAGCAAACGAGCAGCACCTGTAAGGAATCAGGGAGGGATGCGTTCACAGGACATGGGGAAAACAGGACACAACACACACGATGGCGACTAAAAGGCCGGCGACGTCGAACGCCGGAAGGCTACGCGAACAGGGGAGGTCCCGTCCTGCGACGGTACCGTGACAATTTCATTAGCCTTCCTTCATCAAGCTTATACCCTGTACAAATCGTCCACTTCACTATCACCAAAGCACCTCAAGACCATTTCAGTAAGCATCGGGCACTCCTCTAGCATCTTTTCATTTGGTTTGCGTTGCATGAATGTTCTTTGTGATGCAAAAAAACTCAAATTTACGTTTCCCCATTTAAATGTTTTATAAATGTTAATCCTTTCGTTTTATTAGCAACATGCGACATGCGAGGGTTAAACGGTCCACGTGGCAGCATTCTTAAAATGAAGCTTGGATGCAAAACATGTTTTAGATCGTTTTTTTACTAGTTTTCTTTTTATTACATAAGGAAAGTTTATGTTTTGAAGTCACTCATTATAAAAAAGAACAATTTTAAAATTACTGAATACTCATAATTTTTTGCAGAGTTGGCTTGTTTTTCATGATTTCTACTAAAGTTTTGGGGAGTTGAGCTTGATTACGTACACTAATGCTGGGCCTAACATACCTTCATTTTTCCATTATACAGGTGATTATGACGGGATCCTGCTTGGAGACAGAGGGCATGCGGGCAGTATAAGAAATGATATATGTTTGGATGTTATCAGCTTAAGCACAATGTGTTTGTCTACAATTGTAACTTGGATGTTATGGAAAATTACTGCAGAAAACAAATTAATTCCAAAGGGTTCACATACTTTTTCTTGCCACTCTCAGGAGTTGTAACAGCTCACTTCTCACCAAGTTTCTTCCAAAGCACTTAGAACAAAGCACAACATCTGAGGAATTGTTTGCCTCGCAAGCTTCATAAATCAGAGCTCATGATTTGAAAGTAAGAAGGGTTAGGGACCGGGCAACAATGTAATTAATGGGTGAATTGCAAAGCGCAAAACAACTGCGAACTTGTCATGTCCTGGCTGGTTGCCCCTAGCCTTCTTTATGCTTTGGGGCTCACAGTCAGGATATGACTCACAGAGAGGCCAATAGCCATCTCTGTGGCACTGGGCTCCCCAGTCAGAGCTGCTGTGATCAGTTGTCTCTGATTGGGGAGCCTATTTAATTTAGGGTTTTTCCACACTCGGGTGTGGTTTATTGTTTGTTTGTTTGTAGCGCACAACGTTCACGGTTAGTCCTAATTTATTCAATTTTACTGTGGACACTACACGTTTCATGTATATTGCTTAGTTCTGTTTTGCTGTTTCCCACAGCACCTTTACTTTTGCGTTTACTGTTCGTGTTAGTTTGTACCATTGTCTTAGATTAAATCACGTTTACTCTACAATGTCTGCACCTGGTTCCGTCTCACACCTTAACCTTGACAGAACTAAGAGAAACATCAGCTCGTCTTGCATTTTCAAAAAACACATTGATGACCCCCCGACCATTTGAAATAATGTCAAAATTTTAAGTTTTTGAAAGACACGGGTCCCGTTATGCCTGGCGTGAAGTAAACGCATAATTTTACAATCAGAACAACATCACAGCCAACCATGGTGGTGGGATTATTATGCTGTGGAGAAGCTTTCTCGTCTAAAACCTTCTTGCGACAGAACGTATGGATGTGACATCCCGGGGGAGCTGGATTACCTGAGCAACCTAAAGAGGCTGCAAGTACAGCCTCATACTACCAATAATTTTCTCTTCCAGAAAATTATAAAGGAGAATGTTCGGTGATCAGTCTGTAAACTGAAACCAATGCAACATTGGATTATGCATCAGGATAATGATCCTAAACACAACAGTAAGTCCACCTAAGAATTACTTAAAACAGAGTTGCTTTGCCAAGAAATGAACCCCATCTAGATGTTCTGGCAAGATATTTTTTTTCAAAAGCACAAAAAAATTGCTGAATAACAGCAATTCAGCAAAGTGTGGGCAAAAAGTCTGATCCCAAATCATAAGAAGCAGTTGGTTCCTGCTAAATGTGGTGCGTGCAGTTATTAATATTAGGAGGCAATACTTTTTTCACACTGTGTCACGTCTCCGCCTACTGGCGGCCACTCCCCTGTCCGCGTAGCCCCCCGGCGTTCGACGTCGCCGGCCTTCTAGGCACCATCGTTCATGTTTGTCCTGTTCCCCATGTCCTGTGAACGCATCCCTCCCTGATTCCCTACAGCTGGCCCTCATTACCTGTGCATTTAATCCCTCGTGTGTCTTGTCTCTTCGTTCGG
>JACXGK010000027.1:0-111242 GCA_016801125.1 Novumbra hubbsi
GTGTGTGTGTATACTGTACCATGTCTTGTCTGTGTGAGTGTGTGTGTATACTGTACCATGTCTGGTCTGTCTGACTGTGTGTATATTGTACCATGTCTTGTCTGTGTGAGTGTGTGTGTATACTGTACCATGTCTTGTCTGTGTGAGTATACTGTACCATATCTTGTCTGTGTATACTGTACCATGTCTTGTCTGTCTGACTGTGTGTATACTGTACCATGTCTTGTCTGTGTGTGTGTGTGTGTGTTCAGTACCATGTCTTGTGTGTGTGTTCAGTACCATGTCTTGTCTGTGTGTGTGTCTGTGTGTGTGTGTTCAGTACCATGTCTTGTCTGTGTGTGTGTGTGTGTTCAGTACCATGTCTTGTCTGTGTGTGTGTGTTCAGTACCATGTCTTGTCTGTGTGTGTGTGTTCAGTACCATGTCTTGTCTGTGTGTGTGTGTTCAGTACCATGTCTTGGCCTAGAGGAGGCAGGTTGTCCACTGATCCCAAGTCAGTCTGGGCCTGCAGGACCGCCTGCATACTGGTGTTAATGGTCCCCATCAGAGCCTGCTGGGCCGAGCTCTGAAAGAGGACCAATACAGCACCATTAGAAAGTGTGTGTGTGTGTGTGAGAGAGGGGGGGGCGTGTGTGTGGGTCGTCCACAGCCTCACCAGTGGGGGCATGTGCCCCCTGTGCATCTGTCCCATGGTGACCTGCTGCTGGGCAGAGGGCATGGTGCCCATGCTGAGGGACCCGGCCCCTACAGACCCAGACCTGATGACCCCGGGCAGCGCCACCGAGCCGTGCTCCACCCGGCCCACGCGGTTAAACTGCTGCTGAAGGATGGTGGACCTGGACGAGCAGAAACACACAGACAAAGAGAGGGAGTGTGGGAGAGATGAAGAGCATGCGTGTGTGTGGGTGTGTGTGTGTGTGTGTGTGTTGTTCTTAGAATAGGCACTTTTTTTTTATACATTGGATGCAGGTTCCAGATTTGGTTTCCTGTGTGTTTGCAGTATTAATGACTGTGCTGTGCTCTAGGCACTCCATGCTACCCTCCACAATGACTGGCCCAGATAGGGAAACAACAGACCACCAGCAGTCCAAATGTCACCCATATTCCTGTTTAGTGCACTAGGGCTGACCCGCTCTGGTCAGATGTAGGGCAGTATAGGGGGCATAGGGAGCCATTTTGGATTCAACCATGGTCAATGTTCACTTGGAACTGGAAAGGAAATATCAATTGAGACGAGACAGGGAAGAAGCTTCCGTTATTTAACGAGAGCTCCAAAGTGAAAAGGGATATGCACATAATTAGGTATGTCAGATAAAGCTGTTGTTAATCTGGATAGAGAGAAAGGGTTCCCTTCCTTTGTTGCCCTTTCTCCAGAGAACAATGTAATCCACAACTGGAGGAAGATTTCGTGTACACAACAATTGAAGTGAAGTGTGTATGTGAAATACACAAAGTGGTCTGTTTATTAGGTACCCCCATCTAGTACTGGGTCAGACCCGATTCAGCTCATGTGCTCTCCATGTTAGGTCCATAGTCATCCAGATTACACCAAATGGTGACCCTGAACACCAGCATGATGCCACAGGAACCGGGATGTACATCTGAATGGTGCGTATTGTAGCAGTACATGGCACTCCCAACTAATGGAAGATTACTGACCAAAACAAGGGACTACCTGGGCTTGTTTCATACTGCTTTCTCTGATGAAGACAAGCCTGGCCTGTAAGATACCACTACTGTCGCACTACTACAGAGGATTTATTCAGTTCACATACTTCTTTGGGGAGACCGATTCTTCCAGCATGGTGGATTCTTCATCTCCTTCTAAACCAAAGCGGTCTTTACTTTGCTTCTACAGAACGAGAAAGACAGACAGAGAGAGAGCAAGGGAAAGAGAGCAGGGGTGAGCGAAAGAGAGTAACAGAGAACTTAGTATCAAACAATTGACAAAGAATGGCTCTTTTAAAAGCCCTAGCCCATAACAAATGTGAACATGTATTTTGATTGTCAGCTGTAGACATAACAGTTTGGACATGTGAAGGAGTATTATTGTTGTCGACAAGCAGTGTTCTTCGCTTAAACAACAAGCAGCGTGTTTGCTTGAAAGAGCAATCACCAGGAGAGACCTAGCGAGGATGAGACAGGGTTTACCCACACTCACTTTTTTAAGGATGATGTCAATGTATCCAGCGATGAGCTGAGAGATTTGCTCTCCTTCAGTGGTCTGGACTGAGTAGTAACTCTCCTGGTACTCCCCAAAATCCTACAGTAGAAAGGCAAACACAAAATGAAACATAATACTCCATATACCGTTTGTGTACCATTTGATACTGATCAGTGGTCGGAACTAAACAGTAGTTCTGTAAATGCTCAGCTGGGTTCTGCAACAGAACTTCGTACTAAATGTGTCACGATACAGTAAAACCCAACAGCAGGAAATCAGAAGCTTAAGCCAAATCCTATAAAGTCCATAGCAGATGCAAACACACATCCAAAACCCAGGCCCAAACGGCTAAGGATACTGGATACCTCATACTGGATTAACACACACACACGCACGCACGCACACATAGGTTCATGACAAATACTCAACGTAACAGCACACAACATTACAATCAGAAGCCAGACCCAGCACTTGTCATTGGTATACATAGATCATTTGAGTCGGTGAGTGGGGATTAATGTCAATGTATGGATTAAGTTTGTTGTAACAGACAGACATTCTGCTGCTGGCGCCAACATGACGCCAACATGCTAGCGGGCTGCAGCCAATTACAGTTATAGTCGAATAAGACATTTCGTATGGAAGAAACTATGTCAAAAGAATAAAAGTCAATTTGGATAATAAATATCAGAAAACATTTCATAGAATATCTTGATACATTTTCAACTGCCATAATTCTGGACACCGTCTTTCACATTTTTAAAACAGATTTGACCCCTCCAGCAGGCGTATCAAAATGGATGAAAGTGACAACACAAAGGACTAATGTATGACTGACTAAATGGGAGAACAAAATTCTATGAATATATTTCAAAGCAGTTCAGGAAAATGCACAGCTTAACTTCAAAGGCGTCCATGTATCCATTAGCATCCCAACACGCTCCCTATTCCCTTGGAAGTCAACTACTATAACCTGAAAGCATACCTCTCCCAACTTGTATCAACACAGACGGGATTAATTCAATTCAGTGTTGTAAGGACAGCATGTCTACCAGCAGAGATCTTCTTGTCTTCCTTCAGTTGTTGTCAGGCAATACAAATGGGTTTTGTTCCAAAGTCAAGTAAAATAAAAGTATTCAGTGAACAAACAAAAGTCTTCATGCTGTTTCTTTTAATAAGATTGCAAACATTTAGAGAAACATTGAAATTAACTGCAAGTCAGCCTAGATCCTCTAACCCAGAGTAGAGAACAAAGGATAAATAGCACAGTCCAATGCGTGTTAGAGAAAAAATAAAATATCTTAAATAGCGGTTTATCTCATAGCCAAGTGCACAAGCATGGCTAACTAATGTGGAGCACAGGCTGATTGGGTGTAGGAAGGAGACACTCGGGGGAGTCATAGGGGGCTCTCACCAGGGTGAAGCTCTTGGGTGAGGCTGCCCACCTCTTCACAGTGGTGAGGGGCCATTCCTGCACCACGTCTTTGGTCTTCTCCTCCACACGCATCACTGACTCTTTGGTTATCCCCAACAACCTGGGCACCAGCTTGTTCTTGCTTTTCATCTTCTCCTTCAAACAGCCAATTGAAAACCATGTTAAAATGTGACGCAACAGCATGTTAGAGAACAAGGAACCATAAGCACAAAAAGAACATCTGAGCAGATTCAGCAGAAACTATGCCTAAACCTCATTAGCAAAATAGTAAAAACCAAACATAAGCAAAACTCTTCCTTTTATTCACTCATAGGAACAAGAATACAAAACAATGGAGGCAAATAAGCCACAAAGCTTCATTTAAGAACAACGCGAAACTCTATACTGATTCTTAGGGAACGGTTTCACACACTACATTTCATCAAGCATCATGGACTGGATTCTGCACACACTTACGGAGGAACAACTTCCTCTTGGACTTGCCCTCTACCAAGTGGTTTTTCAGAAAGAGAGATGGAGGAGTTGACTGGGAGACATGGGTGAGAAGTGTTTAGGAAATGCTTTTTTGTTGCCTTGCTGGTAGATTGAGTTTCTATGAGCCAGGGGAAGATCACAGGGTGACAGTTCTTCAGTAACTGTATAATATTTAAGTATCTTCATACGGTTTAATTTGGGGTGTTTCTAAATGCTAGTACGAGTTCAGCTTTGTGTGAAATAATCAAAATGTGATCACATCACCAAATTACGGGAGCTAACCTCTAACTAGCCAACAAGCTAGCAAAACAAATCTATATTTGCTGACCTTTATGAAGCCAGCAAACATTTTCCTCAGAAAATTCCTCAGAATGGAACTCAATTCAAAAAGTAATGGTAAAGGTTGCCTCTTGTTATCACTGCATGCACTTTTAGCTGCCTGCTTTCTATTTTCATGTTTAAGTTTCATATTAAAGCTGTTTAAATCATTTCCAGCAACATCTACAGAGCAATTAGGATCAACTGCCTTGCTCAGGGAAAGAATAACAAATGTTATACCTTGCCGGATCAAGGTTTTGCTCTACCAATATTTTGGTTACCGCTAGCCACCAACTGCACCAAAAACTAAACTATACCAGTCTTTCCAATGCAATTGGCCTTTTTTTTCTGATTGCATGTCAAGCGTAGACCCAGCAACATCAGATCTGAACATTTACAGTCATTTGAATGTGATACACTAATAAGATAAACATGCATGTCAAAAAGCATATAAACATTAATTTAATTGAAATCATTACCACAGTCCCTTTTGTTAGACCGCTACACCTAACTAGGAAGGTGTACTATATTAGCAAACCCCTACAGTTAGGCTTGGCAGTCTGGAAAGAAGAAATCTGGAACCAGGCTAGAGATATTATACTATCCAACTTCCATGTGCCTAATGTTAAAAGCCAGATGAACATATTTCAGTCATCTGGTTGGTCTTAAATATAATGCTCAGGTGAGGTTGGATTCGGTTCACTCCAAAGAGAAAGCATTCCTCCAATACAAAGGGGCCCTGGTGTTCCAAGAACAGGAAAAGATACAGATATGCAGCTGCAACACACTGATTGATGCATCTGCTAGTGGTTCCCTCACAAACACACGCGCTCACCTTCACCAGGAAGAAAGAGACTCCATATGTTCGTAGAGACCTGGCCAGCTTCACGTACTTCACTTTAGCTTCGATCTCTGTCATCTCACCACAGTTCTTGTGATCCTGTGATTCAGAAAACATCAGAGAATATAATAATGTTTTCTATTTCATCTGCATAGGAGGTCGATGGAATATGTACCAAATGACTTGAAATAATTAAGAGGATAACTAACAATTAAATTCTACTTGTTGTTCATAAACAAAAAAATGGGACAAACCTGAAAAATTTTCTTTTCATTCCCTCGTTGCTTGATGTATTCTTTCGGTAGAAACTCCTTGAGGCTGAAACAATTGAAAGGTAGTTGACAGTTTAGAGGTCTTACAAATAAAGTCTCTGCTCTCAATTTCAGAACACATTTTTAATATTTTAACAAATAATACACCCAAAAGAAAGTTACAATAATTCCTGGCAAGACATAATGCACGTCCGGTGGAATGATCAGATCCCTAAATTTCAGATATAGTATTGAACATCGTTGCCATTTCAATGAAATAATAATCATATGAATGTAGTTAGTAAGAGCATGGCACTTATCCCATCAGCATTGTGGGTTGGATTCCCGGGGGGCTATCAGAAAAAAAACGTGTTCATTGATGCACTCACACCTTAAGTATGGGCTTAATTTGCTTAAAGAGGAAACCTACAATTTAGCGATTAACAACATAATAGTATGGATGTGTAACGTTGTATAAGTAGAATGTCTATCATGCCCATATCATCCCCAGTTAGGCACAGAAATAGCACACTGCATGTTTAATTATACAGAAAAAAAGGAATGCTCATTATCATCAACATGGAATATTCAGGAATTCTTGAGGAAGAAAGAGGCTTACTCCAGGAATCCAGGCTTGTGTTTGTGTTCTATGTGTGGTCCAAACTGGATCTGTGCCTGAATCCCTGCAAACTCACAGGCCTTGTCGAAGGACACGGGGTGAGAACCATTCAGGATGTCATCTCGCGCCTGGGAGACAATATGTGGTAAGGGATTAATAAGTCAATACATCACTAGTCACATGAAGAGGTTAGTTCAAATCGTGATTCAATCCTTGAAAGGGAAACATTTCAAAAGACCTGTTTGATGCTAGTAACTAATCTTCTCATCTCAACCCAGATCCCTTAATGAGGTCCTACAGCTTGTTCATGTCTCCATCAGCCATGAACAGAGACATCCTGCTGAGTGTCATCGATGTGCTAATTGACCCATGTCCTTTATCTGGCCTAACCGCTTCTTACAGCCATTTACGTGTGCACACTGGCACACAAGCACTTACTGGCAATTACACTGACAGAGCAACAGCACAACAGGACAGGGAATGAAAGCGGTGCTTTTGTCCTTTAAAAGGAGGTCAGAGGGGAGGCGCTTTACACCTTACAGGACCCCCATGTCAATGAATCTGCATACATTAAAAACACATTGCTACAAAAGCAATAGACCAAACATTAAAGGCACTTTCAGACAATTGTAGGGTTGTTACACTACAATAGTTTTATGTATAACGAGACATGACAATGTGTAAACAAAATTTTAAATAAATGCTGTCCTACCTAAAAGGTAGAGCACAGGAGTGCATAACCCCTGATTATACTTAGAAGACTAAATGACAGGGAATAACACAAATTTGCTTTTCATTCATGACCTACATCCAGAATCTTTCATCCAAAGACCTTAACGACTAATGAATATGAAGGCATGTACAGAGAGCATTGACAAGACTTGGGAAGAGACAGAGAAGGATGTGATAATAAGCAGAGAAAGAGGAAAACAGAAGATGGAAAGACCTAAAAAGGAATGTAAAATAAGGGACAGCAGAGAGGTCCACACCTGGACATAGAGCAGGTTGAGCTGGACCGGGTCACGGGAGTCCACGTTCTGATCGGAGTAAAAGAACTTCCTCCTGAGCAGCAGAGTCTCTGACTCCTCAACACCCTGCTCACGGAACGTTCTGCTGTGGTCCAGCCAGTTCACTAAACCCAAAGACAACATAACTGAGAAATGTACACAGAACAATCTCATATAGAGTTAAAAGGGTCAAATCCATGAAAGCTTGTGTTAAAAGGGTAAACTCTTAAAAAGCTTGTGACCGTTTCAACAGAGTTTTATCCTGCGTGACCTTGAGGGACTCGCCTGTCCATGGTCTACATGAAGAGACATCGCAACCAGACAGATATATATTAACAGACGAGCAATGTACTCACGTTGGTCAACATACAAAGTGAAGAATGAGATGCCCTGTAGGTAGACAAGTGGGTTCTCAAAGTAGCCCTTTACAAGATCATTACCAGACTAAACATGAACCATTTACTCCCTTTGATCAAGCCATGCATTCCTGATCTCCATCTTCGGACGACGTATGCATCTGGCACCTAAACCTAACTAAGTTGGTAACTCAAGATGAAGTACTGTTAGATTGCTTGCGTGTTTTTCCCCTGGTGAAAAGCATTACAAAAACTATAATATAATAATAATTATTTATATCATTATTTATATCATTATCAAAATGCATTTTCAAAACTGAAAATCAGAACTTTATGTTCAAGAATAACAGAAGCAATTAAGCAAAAAAAGTTAAAAAAACTACATATTACTGCTTACTTTATTCAAAATCTTATTCATTTGGTTGAAATGATAAACTTGAGTGCATGCTCGAGTTTCCCGAGGGTAATTCAATTGGATTCCCAGAACCTATGTGTTTTCAGAACCAGTAACAAAGGTGAGTGCAGATGAAATACAGGCCTTTTTGCTCCGCCAAGAGATTAAAGCAATAAGTCAAGTCAGTCTAAACTCACAGTCATCGTCTGTGTGAAGCTTAGCTTTGAGTTTTTCCATCTTCCTCTCGTCTCGTAGCAGAGTTCTGTCTTTCTTCAACGTTCCCGTCCCATCCTCCTTCTTCTCCTCCATCACCTCCTGAATCAAGGAGTACTCCTCGTAGTTGGTGATTCCTACAACCATAGACAAACACATGTAGACACAACCTCCGACCACGGGCTCTGTTAGGGGAGGAACTGAATCAAATATCAAATCTATAATAATGCCGGAAAAAATTTAAAGGTAGTCAAGGAATAATGGACATTGAACAATGGCTTTGCGTATTCCGATGAGGTGAGCATGCTAAGCCAATGTGAAATGTGTAACTGACAGTCAGGAGCCTACAAATCAGAAATTCAACCTGGTTGTGAAAGTTGAAATCAAATAAACTGCTTGGCGGACAAGGTGCAAAGAAGTAGCACATCAAGTAGAAAGAACTTCCAACTTTGACATTGCTGCAAAAGAGTGGACTGATAATCTAGTAGGATTGGGTGGAGACGGAAGGAGACTCACTTAATCTTATGCCGTCTTGGAACGGTACAGTAAATTTACATTCTCCTTCATACAATCACTCAGAAAGCATCAACACATGAGCTTTCATATGAAGTGTCCTCACAACGTGACCACTATAGGAGGTACACGGCACTCTCACCTATACGACTGCAGATTGTCACGAGCAGCTCTCCCACTGTCTTGGAGTCATCCACCATTATGGTTTTCACAGCCCCATCCAGCATCTTTATCTTCAAGGGCCTCTGTTTCTTCTTGTATTCAAGGATATCCTGAGAGACGGGAAAAGGGAGAGGGTTGGGGGAAAAAAGGAAGGCAACAGATGAGTGAAATAATCACTTAGTGAGTGTGCAGAAAGGAGCGATCTAACTCCTTTAACCAGGCCCATTTTTAAAGAAAATAATCTAACACATTGGATGCATGTTGTCTTTGAGGACTGACTATAATTAAGGGTGGTAGGCTTTGGGTGTGTGTGTCGTGGGCCTGTGTGTTACAGTACGTGTGATCTGTCAAGATAATTAATCTACGCTAAACATCTCATACTCAACACAGAACATCTCCATGGCGACGACTTCTAAAGAGCCCAGTCTACGATTTAGGCCAGTTCACTAGCTCAATCTCTGCTCACCTCTATTGCATCTAAATGAAATACTGCAATACTACTGCATACACTACAACTACAGACGGGTACATCAACTGAAGTACTTACGCTATACACTCACCACTCATATTCTATTAGCTTATATCAACAACAACCATTGAATCATGCATATTCTGTCACTATGCACATTTACTTCTAGCAGCACCAATACACAAAGTAAAAGTGTATGTGTACATTTACTTAAAATAAAACTTCAAGGACAGTGTCACTTTCGGTATGCCATAGAGTTGTGTCTACCCCATTCCGTAGCATGTAATAATCCAGAGATCTCCCCGACTCCAGCCAAATGCCTTTCCGTGGGTCCTCATCAGAAAGAAAGAGACCATAATCAGATGCTGAAAGAAAAAATGTATACAGGTTTGAGGAAGTTTGACACAAGTGGAGAAAGGTTTTGTGTTTTTTAATTCAGATATAAGATTATTTGATTTTAACGGTACTGACAGAAAGAAGTAATTTACAAATAAAACTCAGTGTGCACCATGTAGGCTATCATTACTGTAACTAAGAGGGTCATTAGCGTAACTCAAAGGGTCGTTAGTGTAACTCAAAGGGTCATTAGTGTAATGGTCATTGGTAAAGATATTAGAAAATAATTAGTTCTTAGAAAACTATTACCGTAGTGTGACTCAGAGGGTTCAGCCTAATATACAGATAAGAAACTTGATTTGGTTTGGTCTAAAGCATACATTTTTCTGGTAACATTACAGAACAAATGTACTTGTGGTGCAAACACACCTTCCCATCTGCTAAGTAGGCTGGCAGGTTCTAGAACCTTCCAGGAGCAGTCAGCACGCCAGCAATTCTGCCCCTGCCAAGCTGTAAACTATCAGGACCTTGCCAAAGGAGACAAAGAAGTTCCCAGAAAGCAGGAAGTGGGAATAGCTGAAAGAGGAACAGAGTAAAATGGCCATGCAATGGGAAAAAGGAGTTGGAGCGGCACCAGAAGGCCAACCAACTAGCCTTGCTGCATTCTCTGCCATTGGGCCCCAGAAAAACACAATCCCGGGAGGATAGAAGACACCAGGTCGAGGAAGTAGGATGGGGGCCACCAAGACTTCAACCAACCGTGCCCATTCCTCCAAAAACACCACCAGAGTTGGTGTTGAGACTACACTACGGTTGGTTAACAGAATCTGATTACTCTCTCACGCCCTTCCCTTCCACACATGGCTTTGTGAATAAAACGCTCTCTAGGGCCTTAACCACTTGTCCAGCGATCATTCCCAGCTCAAAAATACAAGAGACATACACCTCCATAAAAATGAGGGCAAAGAGAAAACCTGAAGGCAGGGGAAAGTTCTGCAGAAGACGCACAAGAAGAGGTAAGGGAGGAAAAGCTCCGTAAAGTAACGAGGTGGGCGTAGACAAATACATGGGCAGAACATTGACCGCACATCGGCAGAGGCTCCAGGATCTTTAGCGCCTGAGCTTATTCTGATGCCGGATACAACGCGGATCCCTGGTCAAAGTTTCAAGGCCCCAGTCCCCAGAATGTGTACCTTGGCCGGTCTGGGCCTCTGGGACCCTCTCCCTGATGATCCGGCAGGCATCGTAGACGGCTGTGGATGGCTCGAACTGCATGGTCTTCACCACGTTGCACTGGCGGACGCAGATCTTCAGCGACAGGGCCACCATCTTGGCAGGCTGTGCAGAGGTCGTGTCAGCACCTGAAGGGTTAAAGGTGAGCTCAATGTAAGTCCTGCATGAGCACCTACATACGAAAGACACAAATCCCACCAACACACCGCGTTCATTACACACAGAATTTCAACCACAGTCCATCAGTTGTCTGTAAAGGGAATCTAACAGAGGTGTCGGTCTGGGTACCAATCATTTGAGAAGAACACTGCCATCTGTCAGACTCTGAGCTGAGCGGGTAGACTGAGCAGCCAATCAGACAACTTAATACCCGGACAAACAGAAATATGGAGACAGAGACAGGAGAAAGAACCTCTCCTGTGTATATATATTTGTTATATTCATCTCCTGTATTACTCTGACAAGGAAAGTTTATTGCAACAGGTTGATTAAAAGTCACAAAGGTTTTTGGGCTGTAATCGATATGTCACCAAAGATTAAGGGTCCAATTGTCTACCTGAAGTACAACCTCCAGGATTAACCAGAACACTTGATGAAGTAAGGATGTCACTTTCCAACAATCTCTGCCAATGCGGCTTTCCCAAAAACAGAGAATCTCACAGATGTAAAAGTTCAGAGAGGGAGAGTGTAGCCTCATCCTTCAGATGACCTGTCAAACAAACCTGGGCCTACAGGGAAACAGGGCTTCTTTCAAAGCGCTGGTGGATCAGAGGTTAGCAAGGCCATGGTGGAGGCACACAGTCACTGACCCTTTCTGCTGCTGTTAATACCACACATTAACAGCAGTGTTAACAACAGTGGTACCACATTACCACCGTTATGTGCCCCCTGGCCATCCTTGTGGACCCAGGGAACTGTAAAGGGTACAAATCCACAGAGCCTTAGACTAGAAAGGCAGAACAAGGAAATAAGGATGTTGATTTAACAAACAATGACTTGTCAAAATGATAGCGTTCAAAAACGCTAAGTCAATACAGTAACTGGTATACTGTCAGTTCAGTACGTGCTGAAAGAAATACAATATTCAGAAATGCAGTGTATGTTTTACCAGCAGGACAATAAGGATGAGAGATGTTTGTAATTATAAGTAAAACAACAGCAAGCAGACTAGGTATTTATTTCAGTCTCTCTTTGTCTGTTGGATTTCACAGGTCAGGTTAGCCTGAGAACCGTTCTTAGCTTAGAGAAAAAACTATTGACTCCTATGTTCACTTGTGAGGAACATAAACATGCATCTCCTTCTTAAGTTGCTAGATTGAGCCTTAGCAATGCAATAAAAATAAATAATAAAATTACACTTTATTTCACTGCTGATTAATACCAATTGTTGTGGTTCAAAAAAAGCAATGTTATACATTGCAATCATTAGTCTCACTTAAGACACTACAGCACCCTGTAAATCAGAGACGGGGTGGATGGTAGGGGACAAAATATCTGATTGAATTATGACGGCGGCGGCAGACTGACGGCCATTTTAATCTACCCCATTCTATTTATCGAAATTACATGTTAAATATCAAACAAAGGAGAAAGCTTTGTTCCTCAGCCATCAACAACACATAGGCCCCAGTAAATTATCTGAAGACTTTAGAATGTTTGGAGAATGTCTGCAGACACTGTAGCTTTATCGTCAACAACAAAACATTGTAAAAGACAAAAAAAAGAAAATAAGAAGACAATGGACAGAGGAAACAGGCACAGACAGCAGATCAAAGAAACAAAACGAAGAAGAAAGCAAGAGATAGTGTCATGAAATGTCCTGTCAGATTTCTTGCATAATTCTGGCAAAATAATGTTATCAGATCTTCAACCAACACCTAATATTAAATAATAGGAAACACGAGTGAACAAATAAAGTTAGCCCGCTTAGACTCGAAATCTGGTGGTTGCATCAATATAACAAACAAAAACTGGTTTTGGTGAATTCTTGGTTGTTTTACATCTCCTTGAGCAATGTAAACATTTCCAGACTGATATGTATCAATAACAGTTTTCTGGAGGAATCTAGGAATGTCTATTGATCGTGGCATAATGTTTCTTTGGAACCTTTGTGCTGACAAAAAAAAGAGACCATAGAAACAAGTAGGTCAAAGGAAGAGTGTGATGAATGTGAAGCTATCCCCAGGCTTGGATGCTGAATGTAATATGGTCCACAGGCCAATGGTCTACAATCCAGTGAGACTGAAGAGCCACTGGGAATTCAATTCAATATACGAACAGAACCCACCAATGTGGCTGCAAAAACAATACTATGTTTGTCTCCAAATCATATGACACTGTAAGACCATCTGTACAACACAGTGGCCCACATGGGCTCCAATTAACACAATAATGGTTTGAATAGAAACACATGACCTACCTCACATTTGACCAGGTTTCATTTAGCAAGAATCAAATCCCAAATGCCAGGTCTATGTTCGATCACAATTAACAGGAATTTGCTTTGAGAGAATGATGTGATACAAAAACCAAGAAATAAACGTCTGGTTGGAAGTGGACAATGAGAGAAAGACACAGCATCCTTCCCAAATGGTTTGCAGGTGAACGGAAACACTAATGTAATCCGGGAGCATGTAGCAAAATATTATCTATCCATTTTGCATGGAGCTTCTGTGAATAATAACTAGGTTAGTGAGGTCAGTCAGACACATCTTCTCCATGTAGCCAGACCCAAATGAATTAATACAGAAACAGAAGTACAAGAGTTTCTCAGACTAAACAGGATGTTATGTCAGTTTGATGGAGTGTCTGGACACAGGCGTACTTGGTTTTGCAGAACATTTTGTAAAATAAATTCCAAATGGCACTTAGTGGCCAAAGGCTTTTGTGCCTAGATACACACAAAACCCAATCTAAAAAATGTCCAGTGGTTTGCCCCTTTTTTCAGGTCAAAGCAACGGCCCCTCAACATTCCCTGTTCCTGAGCATAAAAGAGGAATGTTTGGGAGTCCTGAATGTGAGTGGATTCACACTGCTACCAGATTGACCCGGCTGTTGAACATCCAAAAACAGGGACCATGCAACTGTTAGACAGTTAGGTAGATTCACTCTAACTGGATTTACCAGGGGAAAAAAAAAACAAACAGACAAGCCACAGAAACCGAGGACAACTTCCTGGGATTCGAAAGGAAGGAAGACGGGAAACTGAACACATGTGCTTCAGATCTGAGTCTGGTCAGACTCCAATGAACTAGGCAACCAGACTGGAGTAGTAGCACTACTACTAGCACTACTAGTAGTAGCACTACTCCAGGAGTTACGACTGGTCTAAGCCGGTAAATGTCTATGATGGAGTTGTGGCAGACCCCTGTGTGGTCATGGAGGCTTATGTCACCTATGACGGAATACCTCACCTCACATCAAAACAACCATCTATGGCAACCAACTGATGCAGCTACTACAGCACAAAGACTGTCCCTAAGCTAAAGGGGGATCCTGTTGTAGACTCAGCATCAACAACCACAATCAGAGAGAACATTTTCATCTGCACAGTTTAGGACAGGCTAGATGGAACAGACCTTCTCTGTTCCTTTATCAGTCCCATATGCTACTCATAAAAAGCCCATTATCAGTGCAAGCTTTTAATACTGATACTCAGAAGTCATAGACATTAAGATATACTGAAGCATGTAGTCTCAAGATTATTGGCCTACAAAAATCAAGGGTGAAATGGCTAGCTGCTTGTCAGCAGTCATGGGCAGCCTCAACTTGTGGAGGAGGAACATTGCTTTCATAATAGTCCAGGTATTTGTCCAAATACCCCAGGAAGCCCGTGTTACTAGGCAACATCACCATACACAGAGGTAAGGTTTCACACAGAAAAGACACTGACATTCACAAACCTGATGAAGGGCAAACAGAAGGCCCTAGACAGAACACTCCAGCCTCTGCAAGCTTCATGCAGTGCAAGTTGCCTGCTGGCACATCTAGGATCATGTTAGCCATAACCACTCATGCCCAAAGGCTCAATCTAACCCTACTATCCTCGCTCATCTTACTACCGCATCTTATAGCTCCTGACAGCCCACCTCTCCTGCATGTCTGTTCAGTGATGGGTTGCTACGGTTACACAAACTGCTGTCAGTAGCCTTTGCCATGACATTTTCCAACCTTAAAGAGAAGTGGCAGTGCAGTGCAGTGGGCGCACACAAGGTCACACAACATACCCACACTGCAACAGCTGAGGATTGAGAAAATGATCATCCGCTTTTTCTAGTGGAGACCGTAGAACCACGTAAAAAATAAAAAAGTCATCTCGGAGCAGTAAATGACTAACGGGCTGTTTATCCGGTATTATGTCACACATGAACTCCAAGAGAAAACCCCCATAACGCACCATGAGGTCACTTACATGCCTCTCCACCCACAACAGAAAGAGCATAAAGCAGAGGAGGAACATTAACAAACCAGCTACAGTACAGGGCAAGGTAGCCTTTTTGAGTACGGTGAGATGGTGTTGCTGCTTCTGAAAGGCTCAGATGGAGTAGGTAACACAGTTACCGCGAGATCATAAAAATGGCCATCAACAACATGAGGCGTGAATTTCAGTTCCTGAACTAGCGACTCAACGATGGTTTGAAGCACAGCAGATATGACACCATCGCCAGCACCCACTGATCCTGGAGCTCCCAAAACATGTCCTCTACGACAGAACTGCTGCAAAACTAACACAGACATAACCCCCCCCCCCCAAACACACACTTTGGATTCACCCATGTGAAATCCTCTTCACACTCCGATACATCCCTAATGGAGGCACCAAGAGCTGAAGCACTGGATGAGCCCAGTTGAGAAGTGAGTCATTACACAGACCGTAATATGGTTCTGGGTGGGTGTTTGTGCCGTCTGCCTCTGCCTGCCTGAGCACAAGCATTATTTCTATACGATTCCGCTTGCTCTGGCATGGATCCCAAGTGGCATCCGATCCCTTATTTAATGCACTACTTTCAACCAGCACATACAGCATAGGCTGACATTTGGGACACAACTTTGGAATAAACAGCAAACAGAGATTCCGAGGATGCTGCAGACCTTCTACAGCAAATGCGGGCACTACTGCAAGAACGTAAAAGAACAATTGATCCCGCAAAAGAAACGTACCAGTCTGTTTTGCAGACAAGAGAGTGTAGGTGGGATGTAGGCTACTTTAGTGCTCCAAAGCTGTAGGTGGGCTTTAAATTCCAATGATTACTGCTGCAACACATGTCCTACACACAGTCCGGTTCAATCCTTCATGGCCTTATTACATACACAATCTAAATGTAAACTAGCAGCTTGACATAATGATCCCATGTGATTCCGCCATCTTTAGAACATTAAGGAAACATGGTCACTGAGATGGCAAGTAATGACATGATCAAACAACTGCTCCTGAAAAACCAGAAGCTTTATAACAAGACTGATATACACAGTTGAGATTCATCTGGCTCCAAACAAACCAGCATTATATGCGAAAAATACTTTGGATGCTATTTTGTTATTTTGCTATTTCATTGCAATCAGATTTTGGTACCAACTTAAATTTGTGCAGTTTATTATAAATACATAGGTTTATCAAATGAAATTAAACATTCAACAAAGATAGGCCTATTTGGTCAACCTAATAGGGCTATTTCGCTACAAAAAAGTAACCCCCCCCAAACATTATAGAAACTTTTACAGAAACAGTACCTCCCTAATTTAAAGAGTTGGGAGTATGAATCGTTGCTCTGGCGCGAGGAGTCGTTGCTCTGGCGCGAGGAGTCGTTGCTCTGGCGCGAGGAGTCGTTGCTCTGGCGCGAGGAGTCGTTGCTCTGGCGCGAGGAGTCGTTGCTCTGGCGCGAGGAGTCGTTGCTCTGGCGCGAG
The DNA here is from genome assembly GCA_016801125.1 of Novumbra hubbsi. Lineage (NCBI taxonomy): Eukaryota > Metazoa > Chordata > Actinopteri > Esociformes > Umbridae > Novumbra > Novumbra hubbsi. The sequence goes on from JACXGK010000027.1 coordinate 16,689, forward strand.
GAGTCGTTGCTCTGGCGCGAGGAGTCGTTGCTCTGGCGCGAGGAGTCGTTGCTCAAGGATGAAACATGTCATCTTGTTTAGTTTACCTGTCAGCATCTGAACTAAATGTAAGTTTTATCTTGGAATGTCAGCCTCATGGTATTCTTATATAAATATACAATAAATATAATACAATGGTCCAACAAAAAAGTAGGCAGCTAAAAAAAGTATGCATTTCTAAGATAATGATAAGCGTATTGTTTTTGCTTTGATAGATGCAGTCAGGCAATGGACAATAGACATGCAGCAGTTTTAGGTGTTACGTCCCTTGGGTGCAATCAGTGGGCTTCAGTGTTCTTCCTAGTCTTCCTCCAGCATGTGGAACCACCCATCTGAAGGAGTCACATACACACACTTCATCCCTTGTGCTGGATAGCTTTCAACCCTGAAGCCGGGAAATCAATACGCTGTCATGTACTAGATAGGTACACATAATCCTCCTACTCATGACCCCAGTCAAGACTCATCACTGGGAAAACCTGGGACACATTCCATCTACAAACTCCATTTCCGGAAGACACCGGCTCTAGTTCCAGAAGGCTTCTCCATAATTGGCATTGGTCCCAGGTCTGACAGGTGCGGGTCACTGGGTTTCTGTCCGAGCTATAAGAGTTGACCGTGATGCCCTGTGGAATGCAGAATGGCCTCAATGGCATGACGGTGCCTGCCATTGACTTACAACAGCTCAAATGCCAGCCAGCTGCTCCAAGGGCATTGGCCTAGTGGCCTCTCACCCAAACCTTGCCCACAACCCCAGCCGTGCCAGTAACCTGAAAGCCGCAAACAAGACGACAGCTGCCTGTGGGTGTGTGTGTGTGTGTGGGCTTGACGCGTCATTGTTTCAGATCATGACTGTCTGTGGTGCACAGGTCCCTCAGGGTCCCTCAGGGTCCCTCAGGGTCCCTCAGGGTCCCTCAGGGTCTCTCAGGGTCCCTCAGGGTCCCTCAGGGTCACTCAGGACCTGCACAATATGAATGTATATTGTACATTTACATGCACACTAAAAATCGATGTTATGATTAAGGTCATAACCCAAGTAGTCATAAGCAAAAAAACAAAAATAGTTTAGGAAAATCTTGCCTATTAACTGATGCCTGATCCATGACTTTTCCATGGGCCTATCATTTGTTTCATAAAAATCTATATAAACTAGATACATTTAGGCTATGCCTTTTATCAAATGTTTTGAACTTACAACACCTACAACCGTGTTAGCTTTCTCATGAATAGGTCAGAAGGATGTTAGACCGGGTTGCTTTGCCTGAGGAATGAAAGGGAAACTATGTACATACCGGTAACACACAACATATATCGCATTCAGCTCAACATTGTGTAGGTTTAAAAAATAAATTAAAAAAAGAGTGCAGATCTTTAACAGCAAGGCTCACTTTATCTTCATAAGACAACATGCAAGCTCACGATAAACTGAGAATCTGATGTGAGTGTAACTACCGCACTTAAAAGCCTTTAATTTTCTCAAAAAACTACAGTGCGAAAAATACAGTAATAGTTTAACACAGAACACTTGTAAGCAGCTACAAAGAGGTCCACTTCTACATTCTGAGGAAATTTGTCAGAACTTATGCTTCCAACCCTGAAGTATTATGTAAATTAAGATTTACTTTCATTGGTGTTATGGACAAAACACATTCTGTTAAGACAGCAGCACCCAAACATTTCTGTTCCAGGGACCACTAAAGACAGACGCTTTCAAAAACTCTTAAAGACTGCTATTTAAAAATGTTCTACATATATAAATATATCATGGCCAAATTTGGGTAATGACAACAATAAACTCAATAGTGTTGAATATAAAATAAACCACAAATCGGGTAACCACAACCCAATAAACAGTGCAGTCTTCTTTGAGATTAGGTTCAAACTATATCCACAAACGGTGAGTATGCTGTGGCAGAGATACCATGAGAATCTTTCACTGAGAGACTTGGCAGGTATCCTAAGGTAAAAATGTATTACATATCTATAAACATAGTTTTATTGAAATGTTTAAAAAATAATTGCTATCATAATGGACATGTTTTAATATGTGGTATTTTAGCATAGAGATGTTGGCCTTGGGAAAGGTCTAAGTTATTTACCCATAATGCTAAACTCAAATCAACAATAGTCAGCCAAAAAGATGTTTATAGTCAGGCTGGACAATAACCTACTGGTATGTACCTACTGGTATGAAACAAATGATTACAAACAACACATTTAAGCCTCCTGTTGTAATGGTGGAATAAGCACTGCTAAAAACAACCTGTTTTACTATGATATGATTAACAAAAGCCCCTCAATCACCAGGACCTTCCACCCTCATATACTGAACATGTTAAACCATTCGGCACTTTCTCTAATTTCAGGTTAATATGAGGCACGTTATACTTTCCACAAAGTCAGACATATCAAAAACTTCTGACGTGGTTCAAGAAACGGGATAACAAAAGAATAATGCATGAGATGGAAATCAATACACTGCAATCACTGTACAAGGCAAAGATGATGCTAGTTATGGAAATAATTACGGCTACAATATGGTGGTGTTGAAGTGTGACAATAATGGCTGAACTGTTCCACTCCCAGCCCCCTCCAGCGAATAAAAGTAATCATGGTACTCATCTCTGATATCCTTGGCTTTAGTGGTTTAGTAATTGTGGAAAGTCCCCATTATCGGTCATCCAATCAAACTCAATTCTACACCTGTCCAACTACAGAAGTACATGCACTCTTCTAAGATGTGATGAGCAGTTGCACATACACAACTGAACCTAAAAAAATCTTTCATTTAAGAGTAGTTAGACAATAATTGTAGTTAGACAATTACAAACCCAAATGTTACTGTAAATTGACTGGCAGGATGTAGTAGCACGGATATCCATAAATTAATAATGGAAAATTAAATTAGCTTAATATAAATAGTTGCATTGATGTAAAAAGCAAATATGCTGATGAGCCAAATCATGACCACTGACTGGCCTGATATCTTCTTTTTGTCTAGGATGCCAATGCAGGTATAGTTAAAATATTTTTTTAATGTAAACGATATCGAAATATTATCATTCACATTAACAGTGGATATAAAATACTGCTGAAAATGTACTGAACAGAGAAGCGATTGGTTTACTCTTATCAAAATTACATTGTTTGATAAGATGTGACCATTGCTTTCTAGTGAAAACATTGACACTAACGTTAATGACGGCATTCACACAGTGCTTCACTTTTTCCAAATTTTGTTACGTTACAGCCGCATTCCAAAAATAATAAATATAATTTTTTCCTTAAAAGTCAACACAAAATACCCCATAATGACAAAGTGAAAAGTTTAGAAATGTTTGAAAATCTATGAGATTAAAAAAGGTGCATCCTGTTTCCACTGACCATCCTTGAGATGTTTCAAAAACTTGTGGTAAATTCTGTTGATTGGACATGATTTTGGTCCCACAGTTTACAGTGCATGTCAGAGCACAAACCAAGCCATAAAGTCCAAGGAATTGTCTGTAGACCTCAGAGACAGTATTGTATCGAGGCACAGATCTGAAGACGGGCAAATAAATATTTCTGCAGCATTGAAGGTCCCAATGAGCACAGTGGCCTCCATCATCCGTAAAGTAAATGGAAGAAGTTTGGAACCACCAGGACTCTTCCTAGAGTTGGCCACACAGCCAAACTGAGGGGAGAAGGGCCTTAGTCAGGGAAGTGACTAAGAACATGACGGTCACTCTGTCGGAGCTCCAGCATTGCTCTTTGAAGAAAGTAGAACCATCCGGAAGGACAACCATCTCTGCAGCACTCCACTAAATCAGGCCTGTACAGTGAAGTGGTCAGTTTGCCAAAAGGCACTTGAAGGACTCTCAGACCATGAGAAACAAAACTGGTCTGATAAAACAAAGATGGAACTTTTTGGCCTGAATGCCAAATGTCTAAAGGATTATTTTCCTCCTTGAGTGAAAGCTTCATCTTCAAATTTTGAGGCATGGATAAATGTATGTTGTGAAATGCAAATTCAATCTTGCAGTACCATCATCCAACAATGTTATCGACCAGATAACCTTATTTTATTTGTTGGGACCATGCAAGACCATCCTCAACGTTTGCAACAGTTTTTTAATAATAGCCTTAAGACGGTAAATTCATAACTTTCATAAGACAATGATTTGAGTTACCCAATGAATCATGATGGCCCTAAAGTATATTCTTTGTAAATCTGTAGAAAGGGAGACATTGTTTAATGAAAGGTGCAGGGCTGAAGCAATGAAAAAGTATGAACTATGATTATGAAGCTTTGATGGAATAGTGGATTTAGAGACCATGTGGAAACATTAAGCTTTCATATCTAAGAAATAACCTTATGGCTGAGTGCCAAGGATGTCTGCAGGTATTCACAGCTGAAAAAGAAAGAGAGAGAAGGGATGAGATAACAGGCACAGAGAATTCAACAATACATAACAGGTAAACGTATACTACATGTGAGCAGCTGTTGTAAACTGAAGTAGTATTACAAAGATGCTTCTCTGGAGAGAAATACTCCTACAGACAAGATATTTATAATCCATGAGTCAATTTCTTTAAGCAAGGTTTGTTCAAAACCAACGTTGGATAACAAACCAATAGGAAGCCATCAGGATATTGCCTCTGGATGAATACATTCGTAATAACACTTACTTAGTATGATTGATTAGTAGTCAAAACTAGGGAGCAAAAATTGTGAGCAGAGACTACAATGAATGAAAGGAATATAACAATAACAGTACAATACAATTTTGTACAAACTAAACTAAATTGCAACATTGTCCGGACAAAACGTAAAAGACAATTGCACTGTGCATTGTTTGGATTCTTCCCCTCCAGCACCACTGCTGATGTTTAGTCATCAACAACATCCAGAAGGACCCAATGCTCTACAAGACCCTGTTTCCGAAGCCTAATGTGCTGAACATAGCGCAAAAATCCCAGAAGTATTTTGGTTTCTTCTGGTCAATGATCTACTTGCCAATCATCAGTCACTCACAGCTAAAACTGTGGAAAAGCACACCACTGCTGAGGTACACAAAACCAAGCAGTTTCTCGTGTGTGTGTGTGTGGGGGGGGGGGGCAGCCTCTCGAAGTACCCGCTGACAAAACTCAGAGCCCGTATGTTTCAAACGCTTAATGCTGCCGCATGCAGCCACAGCCTTAAAACATTGTGTTTGTACTTTGTGTGGAGTAGTTCCTTCCAGGCATTAGTCTGCATGAACAATGGGGTCTGTTAGAGGCTTCGATAAGGCTGTATCCCCAAGGACCCGGGCTAGGTCTTCCTCTTACCAAAATGTCTCTAGTGGTTTGAGCAACAAACTATTGGAAGATGAAAAGCTGAGAGACTAAAGTGTGAACTGTTCTGCTTTCTAAAGGTCACAACCCACACAACAGTAGTTGTAAGTTGTTCTATAACATTGGAAATCCCAGGAGAAAATGACTATAAATACTGGATCAAGCTCACACCTGTTGTTGCTGTCACAAACTCCTGAGATATCACTGCCTGGTTGTTCATTTCATAGTGAACAAAAATGTTATTTACTGACATTATATAAAATACAGTGCATTCGGAACATATTCACAGCGTTTCACTTTTACCACATTTTTGGATTAAGGCTGTAACATAACAAAATGTGGAAAAAGTGAAGTACAGCCTTAGTCCAAAATGGATACAATTATTTTTTTCCCTGAAAAGTCTACACACAATACCCCACAGTCAGAAAGTGAAGTTTGTTTAATATTTTTAAATATTTGCCAAAATTAAGAACGAAAATATAAACATGTACCTAAGTATTCATTTTGCTCCAAACTTTGTTGAAGCACCTTTGGCAGCAATTACAGCCTGTTTCTGGGCAGTTTCTCACATTCTTCTTTGTAGGTGTGTCCAAACTTTTGACTGGTACTGTACATATAATCATTGATTGTCCCGGAAAGTAAATGTTTAGACACTTAACATTTTCAGAGCAGACAATGAGTGAAAAGTGTGGTTCTAGAATTTATAAAGGTGAATTACTGTAAGTCTGTATTCTAAAGCCCCAGATCATTGCTTTAGGTATTATAATACAATATAGTGTTTGATTCAGCATTCAAACAAAAGTTGGATGGAGCCTGTGGAAATGTCTGTAATTAGCACAGCTTATAGTACAGACGTTTCTGTCAACATGTAGCTCAAGGTGCCTTGAACTTAAAGAGATGGGTGTGGCTGGCAAGTTGACTTCTTTGGAAAAATGTTACTAAATTAAACTAAGCCTGCTTTCCAAATGTATTTTAAATTGGGTGGGAACACCATCTCATTCCCTGGAGGGTTGAAGAGGTGGGGCACACAGGCTCCTATTGCCACTGGTAATGTGAAGGTGTAACAATGCACCAACTCAGAATCCATTGTTGGGCTACATTTATCAACTTTTCCCACTGTTTTTCATAAAACAAGGGGGACAGATTGGGCGCCCTAGAGACAATATGGTGCCATGGGAAACATTGCACCCAGCTGTGAAAATGTCTGTTTAATAAAGTAGCACTCCATGGTATACCAGTTTAACGCTGTTCCCTAACCAGTCCTATTCAATTGCAATAGCAGTCTAATTAAGAGACCACCAACCCCAATACAGCCTGATATTCAACAGCATCACTCAACATTTAATCGGTCATTAAGTTCAGAATTAGCCATGAATCCAATAACATGCATAGGTATTTTACTCAGACAATTTAATCAAAATTTAAATGCACAACTTAATCCATGCCTTAATCGCAAGTGTCAATTCACCAGGCAATTGTTGTAGATTGCCTATGAAGTACAATACATGGTTGTCTATATTTCTACCTCCTGCAAAAAATTAAGACTACAGTAGCTCCCAGATATATATATATGCAACATTACAGTGTCTGAAATACATTTAGCTTCAGGAAGACATGCAAGTGAGGTGTTGACCTAATGTTGTACATTTAGCTTGGTTTGGTTATGGATGTAATCATAGAACATTATTAGCATTGTATTTACCCTTAGTTATTCAATAGTAGAAGAAGGGCTAAGCAATATATTGTTGTTGAATCAGCAAATATTTGGTGAATGTTCTCAAACTACACTGCCCAAAACAATTAAGTGACACCATAATCAAAGTAGAACACCAAGCCAATTAAACTTGAGGGATATCAATCTGTCCAATTAGGAAACCTAAGAGATTGTGAATCAATGTTTTGGTGCAAATAACAGCAAGACAACCCTAAATAAGGTAACGGTTTTGCAGATGGTGGCCACAGACATTTGCTCTCTCATTATACTTACTGACTGATTCTTCCCTAGTTTTGCTCGTGTCCCTGTCACTACTGGTAGCATGAGGTGTACCTGTAGCCCATTCAAATTACACAGGTCTTCCAGAAAGGCACATCCATATGTGCCGTCGCAAGAACGTTTGCCCACAGCCCCGCAGCCCCAACACTGTGCAGTTCAGATGGCATTTGCCAGAGTACACAAGAATTGGCAGGTCCACCATTGGTGCCTGGGTTCCTCCTGCTGCAGGACAATGCCCGGCCTCAAAGGGCCAGAGTTCCTGTATGACAAAGGCATTGCCATTGACTGACCATCACGTTCCCCAGACCCGAATGCAATTCAGAAGCTACCTTTGATTTACAGGGTAAGCTTGAATCCAGCCCTCAATGGGTTGGTAATTTTGTTTTCTATTGACCATTGTTAAATCTCTTTGTTTTAAATGACTTGTGATGTACAGTAAAGAATTTGATCTTAAATTAATTTCGGTCATCGAGATGTAAGCGTTCCCTTAACTGTTTTTGAGCAGTGTATTTTAACATTCCCTCAGTGAAAACAAAGACAGGCCAACACTGACAATATGCAATCCTTTTTCTTGTCAGTGCTAGATAGCAGTGTACACTGGCCCTAAATCATGACAACATCAGAGCTCAAATGATCTTAGCGCTGCTGCTTAACAAGCCACATTAATAGTCTAAGATGCATCCCAAATAGAAGCTTATTCGCAACATAATTTACTTGCACTGCTTTGTAGCAGAGCCCTATGAACCCTGGTAAAAGTATTGGACCAAATGGGAAAATGTTGCCGTTTGAGACTCATCCACCCCCTGCCCTACCCCCCCACCCTCCATGTATAGCAGGCATAGCAATGAAATTAGCTAAGTGGGATCCTTGGGCTGTGGGCTTTAGAAAACGTCAAGATGCACATGTGGCAGATAGACTCTCTATCTGGTCCTTCCGCCTCTCACTACTTACTTGTGTCTCCGGCAACAAAAACTGATCATATTAACTATACGATTGCTTAACCTGCATTCAAAAAAACTCGATGGCCATCACCTTCTCTAAATCTCGAACAGCGTATGTGTGTGGGCATGGAAAAGCATAATTTTGTACTCATACATTACCCCTAAAATACTGCCGCGAATGTTACGATAAGAGGAAACGCTTTCCATATTAGCAATGTTGCCAGATGGGGAGGTTTGCCAATAATTGCGCTATTTTTAAATGGGCCTGGGTGGGGCAATCTACAGATACATATGTTTTTGCGGAATCCATGGGGGATTTGGCAGTTTACTGTCCATAATATCTGTCAACCTTGCATACAGAACCACACCAGTCCTGGCATGATGATGAATAAAGTCAAAAAAACAATCCTAGTTCTTTTACACTCAAGCATGTCAAAATATTTCATAACCCTCAAACTACATCCAATCCTCATTGGAATGTTCAATACAATAGATGGAGAAAAGGCCTTTCCCTTACTTTGCAAGTAACGGCAGTTAAGGAAACTGCAAATGCTGCACTTCAATAGGCCCAGAACATAGCAAAGATATCGACCATCTACATCCACAGTTAGTTGCATCATTCATTCCTAACCTAGTGTTGGTGCTAAAAGCGTTTTTCTCTCTATGTGGACTACAACTACCCATATACCTCTTCAGCAAGGGGATCATACCTCAGTACCTCAGTGATCAGAACTAACGTTCATTACAACAATGCATGATGGCAATTCCAACAGAGCCCAGATGACTGGATTTTAAACAATTGAAAATGTTAAATCAGGGTACACAATCACATGTTTACACACAAGTGACAAGACAAAAAGTATTTTTAAACCACTGTGTAGTTGATTCCACTAAGGTAATACATTTCTAATACAATCCATGTACAGGATTCAATTAATTTAAAGCAAGATATTCATCTTTGTCATTTGTCGATGAGAATCCCCTCTTTCTCAATGTGCGTCAGTGTTCTGTCTAAGGCATATATCCCCTGCTAGTTCGCTTACACTGGCAACAACGTTCAGCAGGATAATAACAATTGTAATTTAGTGTTTACTTTAATGGCTAAAGAACAAATCGCTTATCATGTTGAAGATCTGGATTGTATATTGATTGTATATTGTTTATTTCTGCCTTACGGGCCACAATTAAACAGCTGTAAAACAAAGAAACATCTGTTACATCTTAAATCCATTTTAATACCAAATATATTTTACAGCCTTAAATTCTGATGAACTCATTAAACCAATTTTAATATTGAGCTTGACTGACATTTAAATCAAGACAGATGGAAACTTTAAACTAGGAAGACAACACTACAAAGGAATGTATATACCAAACAAATGTTGGATGTCTACTACATTGCTGTGGACATTTAAACCTTCTCTTCCTACTGGCCAAAACACCAACACCAACTCGTCAAGTTACATGTCATTCAACAATCAGTATAACATAATTTGTTTTTAGTGCTTCTTCTATTATACTGAAACCTCACCGATGTTTAGGCAACAGTTATGGAGAGATGGACAAAATGCGGTTGGGTCTTCAGCTGTATGTACTGGTAGAAAGGACATGTGCTCTCAGTCCTGTAAATCGACTGTCTGTTCAATAACTTACACTCTGATTCTACATAACAAGATTAGAGGTGGGGCATACATTTTGTACCTACAGTAACCAGGATTTAAACATTTTACACTACACTGGTGTCCTATTAGCTTAGAAGGTATTGAAGACCACACAATAAACAGCGCTCATTAAAAATAGTGCACTAAATGATGGATGTCATTTGGGACAGAGAGGAGGTTTTAAGGGTGCTCTAGGACATCTGTGAAGCAGCTGTTGCTATTCCTCCTTTTCTCCGAGGTCACTGGGGCAGGAGTCTAGAAACACCATTAAATCCTGGCTATGGCCAATTGCTGGAAATCAAACACCAGAGCAGACCCCCAAGCTTCAACTGCAGTCACAAAACACATGCACACAAACACACACACACACACAGTGCGGTCGTCCTGCTATACAAGGCAGTGAGGTCAGCCATATCAACCTTCCTCCAATGTCCCTAGTTGAAGAGAGAGAAGAACTTCTAAGTCCTGCCTCCCAAGTGTGGAGGGGGGGGGCAATGCAAGGACTCCTTCAGTACCTCAGCCCTGCTCCCCACAGAGTCCCGCCCCCCACAGAGTCCCGCCCCCCACAGAGTCCCGCCCCCCACAGAGTCCCGCCCCCCGCAGCCCCGCCCCCTTGACAGCCCTGATCTCCACAGCCCCGCCCCCTTGACAGCCCTGATCTCCACAGCCCCGCCCCCCTTCACAGCCCTGATCCCCACAGCCCTGCTTTCAATGTCATGAATGGAATAAACACAACAATCAAACTAGAAGGGAGGGAGCGGCTGCTACGCTGTTGTTTTTACATCAGTGGATTACATGACGCCCATGACCTGTGTGCGCAACGCACATGGGGCAACTTGAACACCAAAAAGACTCAAAGGAGAAGACAGGAGACACTGCCTTTCATTGTCCAAACCTTTTCCTCATTCCAATTACGTTCCATAAAGGCTTAAGCTGCCACCCTGGTCTCTCCGGTATATTTTCCCCCTACTGCACAAACTGCTAGCAATAAACCAAACCCGCCCATGAACAAAATAGATGGGAGACGTACAGTGGAACCACATAAAACACAGCATGGATGGGTCCTTTCAGAGAAGGGAAGAAGTAGCTTAAGGGCTAATGGCCAGAGGTGTTCCAGTGGGGGGGGGGGGGGGGGGGGGGGGGGGGGGGGGGGGGGGGGGGGGGTTAGGCATGGCCGACATGTGGGAGGGAAGGTTTAAGTGACACCCTCCAGTCCAGACACTCCCCATGCTGGCACTCTCATTCACGCTCTCTGCCCCTCACCCTTTCTCCCTTCCCCCTCTCGGTTCTCTCTCAGGCTCCCCAGGGGTGGAGGAACCAGCTGCCAGGCATTAATGACATAACAGAACAGCTTGAGTTCAGGATCAGTCAAACCTGTGGAATGTCACACACTTCCTACCGAATGGCAGACATGCTTCTTTTAAACAATTCATAACTCTGCGGGGAAATGTTTTGGTTGCCAGGTAACAAAGGTGTGACCACTCGTGAGCTTTCAGCGCTGTGATCAACATTTATTATTACAAAACGGAAGCATTTTCACTAACAGAAGCTGCATTGCTCCTTTCCTCAGGAAGATGTGTCTAGAAAGAGCATAATCTATCCTGTTTTTTAACCATCACAAGTCCACCCACTGTGTGAATCATTCTTAATGGAGAACTAATGGAGCCCTTGTACTTCCATGTCCCATCTCCACTCCTGATCAACAGATAAGGCCATGCTGGTGAAGGCCAATCCCCTCCTCACGAATGGTCGTCTAATCTCTTACAAATCGGCTGTGGAGAGCTGTGCGCACGCTAATCCTCTCTTTGTGTGTAAAATATGAGAGCAGGACTGTTTCCGTGGCAATACTTGTATTGTTGTTAACCGTCTGTCTTTATAAATGCTTAAATCTAAAGGTAATATACAAAACACAATTATGCCAATTATCTGAAGTAGATTCTAAAGCAAATGATTACAGTACTCAATAATAAAAAAATATATAAAAATAAATTTAACAGATAATAGACTAGCAAAATTGCTTGTCCGAACCTCCCTACAACAATGATCCTTCCAGACAGGTAAGCCGACTCTCTGGCAACCAATTAAAAGGCCTCTGGCTGGTTGGCTGGAGAGAGAACAGAGAGGATGTTGAAAGAAGAGAATAACATGACAAGAATGGCAGGCTGATGTCTCAAAAGACTGTAGCTAGCCATTGTTAGGGTAACCATCTAGAACGACTGGCTGAAAGCACCACTGTACCGTTGTGAGTGGGGATCAATGCAGGTAGTATCAGGATACCCATTTTGTCCACAATATCACATTTTGTCATCTAATGACATTAAACATTTTGTTTGTTTTTTTAGAGAGAAAGATATACCTCAACAAAACAAATCAATGATGCCCAAATCGCAGCCCCTCTTTTCACACAACTTTATTAGAGCCACATTCTTTAGATTAGTAATTTTTATTCCTGACAAACATTGCTTCTCAATCATTTCATCATTCATCTGTTCTTATTCCAGTGCCTTTTCATAAACATCTACATTTACTACTTGTCCTTCATATGAATGACAGTACTAGCAATACCTTTTTCCCTGAAATTAATTTTCCCAAGGTACTGTCTGCTGTTTCTCCTGGTTTAGCAAATTCTTACATGATAGGGTTTCTTCAAAGTGACAGTTCACCCATGAATCAAATCATTATCTCCTTTGATGTGTAGATCAGATATACAACTGTATGCACCCAGCTACAAAATACTTTCAGCAGACCTAACTCCCTAATACACGGAACAATTGTTACGTTGACATTCAGTCACGACTGATGACGTCTCCTAAGGTAACAGGATCTAGAGAACAGATGGTATGATGAACTGATAAACTAGATATCAGTCGTGTTGGTGAAACGTGGGGCGTGGTACAAGACAGTACTTTCCTCCTCCCACACCACTCGCACATCAAGAAAATTAGGTGAAAAATAAATGAAGATAGCAGTGCAAGGCATTTTAACTGTAAAGCACTGTGCATGAAAAAAGGTCTTCCATGGTTGGAGAAACAAGTATCCTCAATGAGTACTGTCATTCAGTAGTAGTACTAGCAGAGATTATTTTGTATAGAAAACACAATAAAATGGCTGGAGGCATATAGATCTTACAACATGGTGTGTTGGTCATTAGACTACAATTTGTAGTTCTCGTCATACCAATCCAAACCTCTGAGCATGGTACAGAAGTACAGAATTAGATGGTATTGCACAGTATTTCCATTTCCCAATAAAGAAAGACCAAGCAAGAGAGAATATACTATGCTCTAACCACAACAGATGGGAGCCATAGCATACTACTGTAGCAGCTACCATCAAAACAGGGAGCAATCACACCCACAAGCAAGAACGTTCACAGAGCTTCCCAAATGTATATCATAGGATGTCAAGTGTCCATGCAGAGGAAGGCTACTCTAGTCAACATAATACTAGACCAAACACACTGTCTGGAATGGCGATGGGTCACGTAGGCCCTTAACATAGCTACAGTTGCAGATATTGAAGGAAACTTTATGCACTACTCAGCCAGGGGGATCACTGACTAGGACCCTATAAAATCTGCTTTGCAAATGGAAACATGGAAAAATGTCAGAATGCTTATTAAATCCAACTGTTTGGATTTAAATTACATTGGTGACATTCGAAATGTCGCCAATGTGGGATCCTCTCTATGAGGGATCCTCTCTATGAGGGATCCTCTCTATGAGGGATCCTCTCTAAACTCTCCAGAGGACCACCACATGTTTTACCCAAAGGGATCCTCTCTAAACTCCCCAGATGACCACCACATGATATACCCAAAGGGATCCTCTCTAAACTCTCCAGAGGACCACCACATGTTATACCCAAAGGGATCCTCTCTAAATTCCCCAGGTGACGACCACATTTTGAGAAAAACCAGAGGGTGGGACAAAGCATGAGTTTAAGACAAAGAGCGTGAAGACGCCAGTCCCATGTTTATATTACAGGAGAGATAATAAAATGCTATATAGACTTATCTGGGTATAGGGTTTATCTGGGTCATTTCCACCGATTTCAATTTACACAGACATGTTTGAGTGGTAACCTGCAGGATTGTGCATATTAATCACAAAAAAGCAATGAAATGCGTGCACACTGCATATAAACCTTATAGTCTTGACAGAACTGTCTTGACACTTGCAATATTCAGTGGGGCTCAGTCGGAAAAATCAAGTGCACCCTACCTCGGGAGGTGGGGTCTCTGATCTATCGATATCTGCAGGTTTACTTCTTCTAACTTGGAAAATGTAGCGTAATGTACCTATCAGCCCCTCCAACAAACTTACAGCCCTTCATTCAAGCAGATTTGAAATGATTTAGGGTACCCCAAAGCAACCGGTGTCATTCCATCTCTGTTTGTAGCAGCACTGGAGGTGTTGACACTGTAGCTGGGGGCTGACATAGAGAGAGGAGGACTGACAGAGAGAGGAGGAGACAGAGAAAAGAAATCAGAAAACCCTGGAGGGACAGAAGACAGGAGCACGGCTAGTGTTTCTCACTAGAGCAGCATACGGAGGCTGATTCCACCAGTAGGCCACAGCTCATGTTTCAACTGGAACACACACACGTGGGTGAAGGGGTGGGGGGTTGGCGTTCAAACAGACATTGGATTAAATGCATACTGGATAATACTAGGATGGAAGTTGCTGGGATTAGAAAAATTAGTTTGATGGGTCCGCACTTGCGACTTTCTTCAGAGTGCAGGTATAAAAACATTACATCAGGAACAATGTTGTTTCAAAGCTGTTTACAGTGCATTTCTCTACATTTTTGGAGGCACAGATATCCACTTTCCATCTGAGACTACCATAAACAATTGGCAGATTAGGAGTACTAAAACATAATAATAAAAACATAATACTGGAGAACACTGATCTTACTGGGTTGCCAGGTTGTGTAGCAATGTTTGTGTACAGTCAATATAACAAGGGCCCAATCACGGAGTTGCCAGGTTGTGGTGCTTCGAAAAGGGGCAATAGAAGAGGATTAGTTAAACCATGAATGATTTCTGGTGAAAAGAGTCAGCAATGTCTTGTCTTGCTAGCAGTAGCAGCCTCTGCTGTAAATACAGGATTTGTTCGTTGGAATTTGTTTCCACTATATTCCCCAGCCGCAAAATGTAAATAATCAATAGGCTGAGAAAGTTCTGCCTATTCTGGTCTTTGGATAGTAGATTCCTCTTAGGGTGTCAGGGAAAACCAACATCTGACAATCGTAAGTACACTTTCCTTCATAGAAGCCATTAGTTGGCAAAGTCAGAGCCAAAGTAATCAAAGTTAAGTGCATTTTTCTTTTGGGTGGTGGGATATACAAGTTAATTAAGACACTTATCAAAGAGGGAGGTTTTCAGCCGCTTGATGACCACCATTGAGGTGCCAAGACAGAGAAAGGTTTTGCCTTCCCTGAGCGGGAGCTGCCCACCCGTGAGGGCTGCGTGGCCAAAAGACATGAAGTGGCAGATCAGAGTGCACAGAAAGGGTTGTAGGGATCAAGTCTGCAGCCAGGGAGATGCCACAGGCAAGCCCGACCCCAAGCCAATGGAGTTTGCTGTGGACAACTGGATTCTTTTGCATTACACAAAAAAATTTAACTAAGGAGAACATCCCCGGTCAAGCTCTTTGATTTAATCGTGATAGTTGTGTGCCTGCTATAATGTTCAGTATTTTGCGGGTTCATCAAACCCACCACAGTATCATGGATACATTAAAAACTGTCTATAACTGCTTTTTCAAGTTTCAATCTTTCACACGATTGTCTGTAGCGTTGCAGGGTCTTGATGGCACAAGTAAGGAACCCGGCCAACTCAGTTTGGGCCAAAAGGTCAAGTTATAAAAAAGAGGGTCTGTTTACACCAGACTGGCAATTCCAGAGGCAGACAGAAACCGGGGATGCCCCATGGGTTGTACGTGTAGGATACGGTAGGTAAACAAGATAAAGGTTTGCAAGACAGGGAGTTGAGCGATTCCATAACATGCCCACAGATTTGCAAGAGGTACAGCCAGGGAGGCAGTTAATGCCACGCCTCTAGTAATACCTGGATGAATTCTGAACAATATTGCAAAACGGACTGAAACGTAACCAAGTGCACCGCCACCAGTACTGAGCACTCAGCTAGTGCAACAAGAATGAAATAGGCTGTGTTTGGAACAGAAATAGCCACAAGTATTAGTGGGTGTGTTCGCCAGCCTAATGGGATTCTCCAAGAACAGAAACCACTGGGAGGGATCATCAAACACCAGGAGAACCCACATCCATTTTACAGATGTTGTTACATTGGACCAGAAAATGTTAGCTTTTCTGGTCACAACCATACTTTAAGGTTGGTCTGCGTTTATCTGTTTGTCAGATCTAAGGAAAAGCTTTCTTCAGATTTAGTCCTAGTGTCCATGTTCAGTACAACAAAAACAACATTTCAGTACAGAAAATAGTACAGCTGTCCATCAAGGCTGCAGTGTCACTCAGAGCATCACACATGACAGGTAATAAAGATGCGTTACTGTTTGCTTGTCTTGGTTTGAAAATAAAGCAGACCAACCCCGTTGTTAGATTTCCTGCCAGACTGCCATAACCAAGGCCACACCAGGGCAAGCCACTGACCTGCCTTTTTATTGTCGAATGGTCTGGACCCTTTTTAGGTTTCAATCTTCTAATCACTACGGGATAGTAAGCAGCCACATCCTCTGGACTGGTTGGTTCATCCGATGTTGAGGCTATCTAAAGTTAGCCGTAGTATCCATTTAGTTGCATTAGGAAGCAAGCTGCAACAAATAAAAGGCTATTTTCAGCCATTTGAATAATGTCAGCCCGTCTACATGTAATAAAATCCAGATGCCTCCCTGTAATGCAGCTACACAAAACGTTTTTAGCCAGAGAGAAGACGGCAGCCGTGTAAAGCCTTTAAAGTGTATTTAAAAGCTCTCAGGTCTCGCTTAGTGTTTTCTGTCCCTGTCCCTTTTGAAAGCTGGAAAGGAAGCTTTGTTCAACATTTGTTCACTCTGTTTTCACTAATAAGCAAAACAATGGATATCCTTACATACATCTATTTAGTACACAGTCAGCAAAGAACATCAGAAAATGCTTTAAGAGACTATCAGAAAGAAACCTTTGCATCCTAAATGGCATTATCCATGTTCCCTATAAAGAGTAATAATTTAACAGACAAGAAAATGTAATCCGAATCAATTTGTGAAGTTTTGCCATGCCAGGTTATCAATATATACATGAAATCTGCAATGTTGTAGACAATATATGAGCAGGGTAATTATATATTTATTAACTTGGAGTTGCTGGGTCTCAAGTTACAAGATACTATTATGACTCCTTTGTAAACAAACCCTTTTCTGGAGCAAACCTGAACATAAATCAATTCAAGCGGTTCTAATGGTGCAGTACTTTCGACCAAGGCCTATGTCGAGTGTTACAATAAAAGCCACTTAAATAACTATTTCTGGTCACAGAGGATGCATTTAATGCTACTGCATGATGCAGGCAGTCAGAACGGTCATGCTACAAGGGAATTGAACGTAAAGCAGCACTAGGCGTTACACACAAACAACGTGTAAAATTGGTCCAATAAAAATGTCAGGAAACTTCCTGATTTGGCTTTGTTGTTTTTGGCAAGTAAATGGCAGCCCAATAAATGGCTGATGACAAAGAAAGGTTGTTGAGGGTGTAGTTTGATTAGGGTGGCTATGCCATATCATTTTTAGAAAAGCTGTAAGGTATACATTTCTTTAAAACTGGTCAAAGTGATGACGTTTGCACGAAAAACATTCTAAAGACAATTTTATTGGCATCAACTAGATTAGGACTACTAATGGATTAATTCTATCGAAAAATTCAGTTGACGTTGTGCATAGTATCTTAAAATGTATGAAAAATGTCAAAGCAGCTTCTAGTCAGCAGACTAGTCATGCAAATTACTATTTTAAATCAAGCAACAATTCACAACCATATGCAGAAACTTAAATGTTTAATTATCCATACAGTCGATATACAATCATGTGAGAAATTATGCAAACCCAAAGTTGGTTTGGGATTTTTCCAATATTGACCTAATTTAACAAATAACACTAAACAATTAAACTGTTTAATCATTTATTCATCACAAATAAAACAGAAATGCATTTCACAATAGTGCAGAATAAATGTATAAACCCCTAGCTTTAATTGCTGGTCTTGCCCCCTTTGGCTGAGGGCTTTCTTAAATGCATGGTCCGCTTCAACCCCCCCAAAGCATTCCGATAGGACTGAGATCAGAGTGTTGACTCGGTCATTGCATAACCATCCACTTTTCTTGATGAGCCTGTAGTAGCTTTTCTTGTGTGTCCTGGATCATTGTCCTGTTTATCAATCCCTGTAATGTTCAGCTTCAGCCATTTCCCTCACATTCTCCTCAAGAATGAAATATATTTCACTCGTTGACCGCAAGTTAGCGCTGAGGCAAAAAAACATAATGCCACACCTCCATGCTTTATGGCAGTGTTTAGATTGCCCAACATGGCATCTGGCAATGCATCCTTTTGACTCTGTCCAGACTTCTTCCATCATGACATCCTACATAGACCAGGTTTGTGCAGTTTCTTTTCGAACATTTGACTTATGCACTCAACAGGCGTGTAGATCCCGTGTTGTTACCCTGGAGGTTTTAGAGGCCCCTAGACTGTGGTCTATTTCTAGATTATCCATCTGACAGTGGAATGATGCATGTCAAAAGTCTTGGAAATGTCCCTCCCAAACTCATAGGTACCAACAATTTTTCTTCAGAGGAACTTTGATCTTGGCATGGTGGGTTACCACACATCAACATGGTTAAGATTAAACCAGACCATGTTTCTAATCTTGGAAAGCTGGAATTATAATTTTCTACAACATTACTAATGATTTTCTTATTATTTGCATCCATTTTAATGTAGCCATTTCAGATTTTAGCCATTTTGTGATGTAGCGGTGTACTAACTTTTCTGTGCAAGGAAACAGAATAAGTATCACACCTGCTTTCGCTTGCTCACACAGAAGGCAGTTCAAGACATGATTTGGTACTGAAATCACTTATGGCAAAACCATTAATCTAATTAAGAAAACAAATCAAACAGGCCAAGATAAATATTCCATTCAATAAGTACCCTATTAACATACGTAACATAAGCATTTTACAGCAATTGGCTTTGTCCCATTCGGTTCCAATCCAGTCACACAAAATGCTATACATCAGTACTTTGTTAACTGTTGTCAGGTCAGTAGACATCAAGCAAACATTGACATCAGTCTGCAAATTGCAGATTCCTGCCAATCTAAATCTGGTTTCTCTGGGCTAATTGGGGCTGTACAGTGACAGTAAACAACTGCAGGTCTGACCCCTGCTCCACATATAACTTGGAACACACTGGCATTTGGGGGACAGGGTAGTAAGGTAAAGAGAAGAAATGTACAGTACATAAATTACAGATGACGTTAAAGGCATCAGATGCAAAAAGTAAAACCAGGTTGGCATTCCTCAAACAAGATCTCAAACAAGACCAGTTTGATATTTGGGATGCAAGGTGATTTGCTGAATCTGTAACTTGGATGAGTAAGAAACATGGGTGTAACCACTTGAAAGAAATCACTCCCTAAACTTCTAAGCAGCAGATAACGAGAAGAGAATCAATCCTCATGGGAAAAACAAGAATAGAAACCCTTGCTTGAGGTGGCAAAGCAGACGGGTTACAGTTCCAGTAAAGTTCCCCCGCAAGACCCAATACAACCATGGCCAAACACACTTCCTGGGAATTCCCACCCGGAAAGCTATATTTGGCATGGTTACTACCACAACTATTTCGGAACTGATACACTTCTGATTAGTGATTAGAATGGTACATTTGTTTCAAAAAGCAACATGGCTAAATATCAGATGCTGTTTCAGCATTTGGATATACAAATTGCAATAACATCAAACAACCATAGAGGAAGTCATCAAATGTTAGGTAAAGTAAGTAGCACTTTTAAAATTAAAGTGTAACAAACACATATGAGCCCCACTTGAACAAGGGAATCAGGTGCTAAGGGTAATACAAAAAAGTATTTATCACCTAAGGATCATGTAAAGGATACATTCCACTCTGGTCAGTGAGACTTGACTTTCATGAAAACTAGAAAAGAGCACCACTGCCTCATTCCAATAGTATTGTCGTATTGCAGACCACAGTAACTCCACCAGTCAAAGTTTGAAACCTGTCCACTCAGATTGAGCAACTTCCATCCAAATCACCCACTAGACTGAAATTAATTGCTGGTATGTTAACTGTGTATGTGCGGTATGCCGCCTAGCTCCGCGTGTGCGTGTACAGCACGACAATCACTGGTGAAACTGAAAAATTATTTCAGTAGAAGATATAAATAAAAAAATAAATAAAAGATGTCTGACCTCCCCCCCCAAAAAAACTAAAAAAAATAATATTATGGGGGTCCCTATTGATTTACGGATGGTCTCTGACCCACCAAGCCGCCCTTAATCCCAAACCCTGAACTAATGGCCTGTGTGGTTTTACGTTTTACAATATCCATGTAGCCATGAGGGTGCACAATTAGTATACCGTGGTAATTTACGGTTAGCAGACTCCTGATTACAGATCAGACATTTCTGTCCCAGGGACAAAAAATGCATGAGCTGGGCCTCCCCCCCATGTGACCATGCCAACCGTGGAGCATTGCCAACGCCAAAGTCCAGCAATAGCAGAGGCGCTCAGCTGCAACCTCAAACACATTTCAGGGCAGATCCACTTTCAGCAGGGATGATTTGAGAAGCCTGTACATTAAAAGGGGCATTTCATTGGTTGAACACTTCCAGGATGATGAAACAAATTTCACTACAGTGCATCATTTACTCAGAAATTACTCTCAATCAATATGAAAAGACATAAGGAGACCGTGAAAGGGAATATTCCCTTCGTGGAAAGGCACAGTGTTCTCTATTTACGGAAAATATTTCCTTTGGCTAAAAGTTTCGAAAAGCAGATTGTTGAGAAACTCAGTTTAAATTTAAGCAGTTCACAGTTTCAGAACGGGAACATGCCACTATCGCCGACCTCCATCTTTAGGGTCTGCCAACTCAGCCTTCAATTGCAAACAATAGGCCAACTTGGCTTAAGAATTTTTACAGTGGGCAATTTGGTCTTTACAGTTATTATATTTATTTATACTAGTTTATATTGATTAGTCCATTCATAAATATTCATATTTTAAAAATCATATATCACCAAACAGTTGATTTTGGAACATGCGGGCATGTACATTTTTAGAAGACCAAGCTTGACTTGTTGTGACATTTTAGTATCCGGTGTAATTTTAAACTTGACTTGTTTTTTGTCAGAGCCAGACATAGCACCATTGTTCGTGCTAGGCTAGTATTGTAGGAGTTATTGCTGAAAACAACAAGACATTATTAGAATCTCACTGGTGGATTAGCATAAGGGTGGCTTAGTGAGCATTGCAATTGGCCTGTAAATTAGCCCAGGGACACATGAAAATAACTGATGACAAAATGCCTATTTAAACATTGAGGAAAATTGTGTCACATTCTCAAATCAGTGCATTGAGCTCACCAAAAAAAAGACTGAATTGAAAACCAATTATTCTTCTTGTCATTAATGATATTTCTTGTTTCAGAACTGATAAGAATGATCAGGCTTCTGCGGGCATGGTTTACCCTTCTGTTCCGTGTGTACAATATTTAAACAAACACTTTACAAAGCTGACCAAGCAGAAACAGCGTTCAGACATGCCTTGCAAGGTGCCAGATTTGATTTGCAATGCAAATAAGACATCCATCACATTACATTTAAAACCAATGGAGGATGAGTGGAGTTGGAAGACCAACAGTATGGGAAATATTGACTTGAACAGAAATTCTTGAAGTCATCTGTCAACCTTTAGGATCCAGCACATGTCAGTGGTATAATATTTATCAGTTACTGTTGGTGGGAACATAATCCAGATAGCTAAGGCTGTGAGCCTATGAAATCTGAATGTTCTGTTGCTTGCCTTGGATGTTACTAATTATAACATTTTGGAGGGTGGAAAAGCATAGCAGTGAACCAACTCCAACGTTGTTTAGGCTCACATTCTGTCTGGGTTATTACTAGGGGTCTATCAATACCAGGAGAGCTGCTCTAGAGATATTTTAAAGAATATTCTCAGCTAGACCCTTTAAGCTAATGAAAACCTGTGAATTGCTCCCTTAGCATGCATCTTACCACTTTAACAGTACAATTTTACAATAGAGGACACCGCCTATAGCCAACTGTTACACAGCATTAGAGAAAGTGCACACTACTAGGAAAAGGTGAAGGAATAGTTATGTAGCATAACTAAGCAAAGAAAAGCCCAGGTCTTCAAGTCCAAAGAAATCGAGCTGTTTTGCAATCTTGTGATTTCTTATGTTAAGGTTACAAATAGCCTGGCTGGGTGAAACATGTGTGAAAAGCCCAAATATTGCTGTTAATATGCACTATGACAGCCCTGGCTGTGACTGTGTTGTAGAGGGTGGTTGCATCATTTTAGCAATGCTTTCAGAATGAGACTTGAATTGTGCATAAGAGCATTAAAGGTTTACTTAACATAACACCCGCCTGGATTGCATTTAATTATTTTTTTTAAGAGTGGTAATCACTCAAGTGGTGACAATCTGTGCAGTCAAATCAATACCAGAACAATGCTACACAGTATCAATCTGCCCATGTACATCAACCACATACAAACCCTCCCTCAGACACCGGACTCAGCATAAAAGCAGAACACATTCCCTTTGCATGGGACACCAGAGCAGCAAGTTTACATTGCACATCCTGTTACTGTCTGGCTTCCAAAATGGCTCATTATTCCCTATAAAGTCCACTACTTTTGACCCAAGCCATATGGGCAGAAGTAGTGTACTATGCTATATACGCTAAATAGAGAAGCTGTTTGGGATAGCCCAGCCTGGCTTAGTACATCCTCTTCCTGGGTTGTGATAACAGGCAACAGAGGCCACTCCATGCATAACACAGGCAGAGTGAATAAATTAGCACTAACACTCATGATCAACTCCTCCACAACTGGATGCTGTTGGTGTTGGAGGTCTTTATTAAAACCGATAAATGCACATGCCTATGGCAGTTATAAGCTCTTGTTATAGATTTCATGTTTTTTTCTTCCGCACTGCTAGAGGAGCAATACTCATGTTTAGTATACCAAAATACAGCACAATGCAAGGATCCAAAGTCAGCACAGTCTGGGAACCAATGGCATTTGATGGCAATACAACAGCTATACAATAGCCCGCAATAATGGCAGCAGAACATGCATACAGCTTATCACATTTTATTATATCCATACAAAGCGGCAACATACAAATTAGTTAATGCATCCTATCCCACGATCATATGGGTCCATGATACAATCCTTCCATTAATAGAAAACGGTGCAAGTTTAGAACCTATACAAAAGACCAACAGCACATTTATAAAGGATCTAATTCTGACTCACAATACTGCTGCTCTTCATGCTATTAACCTCAGTGCTGATAATTGGCCAGACATTTCCATTTAAATATTAAGCATATTTGTCAATCACTATAGCTTTGACAGGACACAGCTCAAACTGCTAATAATATTAAAGCACATTGCTACACCAATGACAACATTGGCTATAATGCGAACGGGACAGAGAAAACATATTTGCTGGGGAAAGCCATTTAGTCACATCACTTTAATATTGACACCAAGAAAAGGAACCCTGGCAGATTTACAGGATCAATGACAACACACCTAGCAAACCAATCGTCTATGCTAGGTGTGTAGTCACTACAAGTCTATCTGTGACATTACCCACTAACATCCTTCCTAGAAGGACATGTCTGTTTACTAACACACCAGATACTTAGCCATGGAGGCTTCTAGACGATTTGTCCATAACTCTGCCCACAAAAACTCTTGCACAGCAAATATTTTAACACCCCAGTCTTTGCTTCTCATATAACAGTGTCAACCTGTTCACTATGATCTGTAACTGTCCAGGCGGCCTCGAATCGTGACGTAAATCTATAGGCTAAATGACAGCTAGTTTGAGTGGCTTTCAGTGGTCATTTTATCCAAAGCAATTACAAACTGTGCAAGCCGCCATATGAATAATAATTGAGCACATAAAAAAGTATCTTTTTTAAAGGCTTACATCTGAGATATATACTGGAACAGTCTGCTATGCAATATTAATGGTAAAGTGATGGTATCCTGCATTTAAAAGGCTACCCGGCCACAGCGATGCATCAATGCAAACCAAGGGGTGTGGCACTGCCATGCGCTGCAAGAAGGCAAAACGCATCGTTACATCAAAATGTAAATACAGTAAGTTGTGGAATTCTACAGTCAAAAACGCGCAACGACGGATCGAGACTGTTCTACTTTACTAGTTAATGTTGCCCTTTGATAAACAGTGACACAATAGATTATAGGGAGCAGCAACCACGCACGTGCAATGCCTACGGCCGCGGAAAAATAGCTTAGAGCTAATTCCACGTTAACAAAGTGACACAAAATTCTATTTCTCTGTTTTAAATTTAAGCAAAACCGATGAGTGTAAAGTTAAACAAACAATGCAACTTTATACAAAATGACTTATTTTAGTACAAGTACAGGTAGCCCTTGTGCATAGGTGTATGGTTTGTTTAACTTTGTAAAATATATTTTGAATGACATTTAGCGTATCATGTAACTAACAAAGAAGACAACGCAACGTTTTAGAAAGGTGTAGTAGAACTGACTTTGATGGTACAGCTATCAGGTTAATATGGCGGCTTCAAATCTCGCTTCTCAATGCAGTTACACTTAAAATGGCATAAACTCTAACTATGCATTCGCCTGGATTTTTAATAACCATGCAGGGTATATTTTTATTTTGGTTCTACTCAGTAATTATATTTCCGTTTTACAAACAGGATGTTTCTATCATATCTTCAAATAATCTAATTTCACACACAGACCACAAAACACGCAGGAGCTGGGGCTCCGACTCCTGCTTCTCTTAGCAAATGTAAGAATTGGAAATGTAGGCTAAAGATGGAAAATGTAGTGTTAACTACTTAATTCACTGTAGTACTTTGAAAGTGAAATTCCTCAACAGGCAAAATCATCTGCAGCCTTATCGGACACTAGCCTACAGAACGTAGCCTCATGACCATTTGGAAAAGTAGGGGATCGGTTAATTAAATGCCTTTTCCCAAACGTCATATCATTTCTTGCACAAGTACACACATCAGTTCATTTACATGGACAAAAAAATAGGTAGCATAGGGTTACCAATCTCTAAAACATATCATGTAATCCCATTCATTCGACATTCAAGCAAGGTTTGCACATAGCCTTGTTCGCTGTTTGCAACGTACCCATCACCATCCTCAATTAATAATCAAGCATGGACAGAGAGGTCAAATTTCGACGCCTATTCCAAGGTGCGGAACGAACAAATAGATTACGCCAGGGAAAATAAGCTATCCTACCTGTGAATCTTCTACTGTAAATCTTCTACGTTACTGTTTCATTGCATGGAGTCAGCCCTTTCAGATGCACATAAGCCAGCAATCTTGGAGTAAAAAAAACTCCTCGCTGAGGAAATCTCTGACTCCAAGTGGCCAAATTGTGAACACTGTTGGGAGAAGGGGAGGTAGCGAGGGGGCGGAACGGTAATCGCTGGGAAAGGAAACTCGTCATAAAAAAGGGGGATCGTTGGAACGTTGTTGTCTATTTGCTCACAGGAACTCAGCAGCTGATATAGATAATATATCTAATATATTGAGAACATACTCAAGTAACCGTTCTAATGGAAATAGACAAAATGTCCTCAAAAATGGAAGGCAGGCGGTAGAAGGCGATATCGTCTGGCACCCTTCTCCGATATTTTTATTATTGTTAATGTCACTTAAAGTAGCCGAAATACAACGTAGAGTGGAGTGGAAGTAAATTAAGTTTAGGCAATGCTAATGAACTCGTTAGAAAACAGTTCGAAATGTAATGATATATGGCCAAAAACAGTGACGTTTTCTAATTTAGGAGGGTAGTGCGTTTTAGCATTTAGCAGGTGTACATCCAATTGTGTATTGTATCATTAATCATGCATTTAAAAAAAAAAATTGTGACTTAAGACTGTTCATCTCCTATTTCAGATGGTTGAGTTTGCACCTTAAGAATATTTTGCAAAATAATTTACTTTTTATTATTTCAAGCCCTGGATGTACTTTCGTTTGTCAAGATTTGTGGTGCTGAAACCCTAACCATGATGTGAACGCATGTGTTATTTGTATGTTTGTTATTTCTATATACTAAAATTATGCCAAAGCACTCAAATTCGTCATAATTTATGCTATGCCTACGTGGTCCGGAAACCAAAATGTGTCACATTCTTTTTAGAACTCTGAATTTACTGTAGCATTAATGTTTCGAAAAATGAGCTTTCCCTGTATCGGATCCTTGTCTGCAGCCCACTGACTGATAATAATGTGATAGGCAGCATAGTCTACTCATTAAAACTTACTCGCTTGCGTGAGTATGCAACAACATTTATGCCATTCTTTTCTGTTTTTTGACTAGTTAACATTAGAAATTTAACCCTTTGATGCCAAACGTAACTTTATTTAACTTTATGTATACAAATACCTGATACTAATATAATCATGCGGTCAAACCTTAAAGCCAACTTCGATTGGTGTATGTTCCAGGATGTATAGGCTGTGCATTTATAGAAATAGCCAAAGGTATTTTAATCCAAATCGGATTTATAAATCACAGTATTCATTTATAAACCCTAACCCTTATCTTTTGTACTTGTGTATACAGTAGTCCCCATAGGTATTTGGAGATTAACATTATGTACAAAGTAGTCATGTTTATTAGTAGTTGGTCTTATAAAAATTGCTGTTCAATGAGTTAAGAAACATTTGGCTGTATATGAGCAGACAAAATGTTTTTGACACTTTTGAATTCATCTTACTGCTGCAGTCAGTTCATTATTGAAGATAAGTGAGCCGGGTCCAGTTGCAGCCATACATGCCCCAAACCATAAGACTATCTTTTCCCAAACGTCATCTTTCCATGACACTAGTACATGTTAATATTTGGCATATCTGGCCATAATAATTTTTAGGCCCTTGTAGTTACTTTTAACCCAACCTGGCCTTGCTGGTCTTGAGGTTAGCTAATGGTTTGCATCTTTCAAGCTCTGCTTGTTCTCTTTAATGTGTATAGTAGTGTTGGAAAATCTGTCTACCTACTGAAGAGTTCTCCTGTTTTTTCATCACCATAGAAAGTTTTCATAGTTCATCCTTCTCTAGAGGTCTTCCAGGTTGTTAGCTGTTGCTGAATTCACCAGTGGTTACTTCCTGTATCAAACAGTTGATTGAGGCATTATTTGGTGGTCTGATTATAAACAGCTGTAAAGACAACTATCTATGGGTGTGAATATTTATGTATGCAATTTCTCAATAAGTGAACCAATCAAGAGGCAAAGTCAGATAATGCCAGGGTGTTAAGAAAAGGATAACTATTTCCTTTGAAACCAAATCTCACAAAGATGTATTTTGACTGACATATTTTCACGTTCAAACGTATGTGACTTCCTGTAGAACAAGTAGCTGCAGGCAGAGAATACTGTTAGGTACCAGACTTACCTTGATCTGTTAGCACAGGAGCATCAATGGGATAGGATCCGAAAACAAACTTGACTGTAGATGTGAATGAATGCCATACTACACATAAATTCAGTTATGTACAAATTGTGGTTTAGCAATGAGTTCAGTCCTTGACGCCATACTATATACACGTAATAAAAAAACACACATCATTATTTGAGAAATAACATGATGAAAGCTGGAGCTTCCACAAGTGCTTGTGGAATTCACATCCAATCATGTGAAGGATCATGTATAATAGGCTGAACATGTCAAGTAGACAATTATTTTGGATAACATAACTAAAAGAGATCTTCAGCGATGAAGACGTGTTTCTGTTTCACTGTATGCCACAGCTATCTCAGTAACCCGATCTCATCCCAAATAAACAATCATGGAAGAGGGGTGTTGCATCCAGTTTTTGGACACAATGCAACAATAATCTATTATCAAGGATGTAATATGGCTTCCTTTCTTTCCACCCATTTTTGTTTTATCCAATTCCCAGTCAAGCCAGCAGGCATGGGAGAGTCAAAGACATGGAGATGTCCTAAGCAAATTCTGCGCATCTTCTTGCTCCATGAGAAGGTCCTCTCCATCACCTACATGGCTGTAGAACACACTCCAAGGCCTACAACCACAAGAACCCTAACCACCCGGAGTAGCTAGAATGTGACATGGCAACACAGTCCCACATCCATGACAACCGGCCTGGATGGCGCTAAGCCAAAACCCACAGCCTTTAATTAATCAAGGCATGAGACACTATCGGTGTGCCGCAAGTAAGATTCAATCTCCTGCATGTGCTGAACCCCTGGGAGCTACATGGCTGTAATCACAAAAGGAGCATCACTGATTTAAAAATTAAATCCCACTGTATAATTGTAGCCTATCCTTGACACAGCCCGCGTGGATCTAATGTGAAATAGCTCAGGCACAGAAACACGAACATAAAACATTTACTGCAGATATCTTCGGGTCCTTTATGCTTTCATATTGAGAGCTGCGGATGTTGTTTTCATGTTTGTAATTGTATTCTTTTGTTTATTTACATCCCTACCGACACATCAGGGAAAGTTTATATTATGGCAAGCCCTACTCATAGGCTTCCTTGTTTAGCTATTTCGCTTCTCTCTCAAGTTGCTCTTCCAACAAAGAAACCAAAGTGTGAGGGCAACTTTTCAGGTGCCAAAGCATGAACAGACCAATAAATCTCTGCTGACAATGACTACCAACTCAATGTTGGCAACCTCACCTTTCATTCCAGCCAAATGTCAAGCTAGATGCTGTAATAGAATGCCTTAAACTGTAGCGCCATCTGGGAGAACATACTTGTAGAATGTATGCCAGTTTATATTAGTTTTTCTTTTAAGGGAATTTGTTTTATTTTTTTCACTGAATGTACAAAATCATGTCCCAAATACTTTTTGACTCTTAATGTGTTACCAAAAAATGCCCTGAACATTCTATAGATTTGTGTACCGCATGTAAATGAAAGAAAATACTGCCACTTTGTGGTTACATGTGAAGACTGCAAGAGAGTCTCAAAACATATGGCTGCAAAAAATAACACATTCAAAGCAAATTATGGCTGTGCTTGTAGGAAAAATAACTAAATTTTTTTTTTTTAACTATTATTCCAATTGCTATAATGATATTTAAAAAAAACAGTTATTTCTTGTGTTTATAAATAAGTCTGCTGAGGTTATATAGTTGTCATGGACACTAGAAGGGCAACTCTTCCTCCTCCTCCTTCTCCTCAGCTGCTGCTTTGGCATTAGGCTTTCTGATGGCCGACTCCATCCCAGGCAAAATGGTCTTTCTTCGGGCAGCCGTCTCAATCTTTTGCACCAGCTCCACATCCCAAGGGTGGGTGACAAAGCTGAGCACCTCTCCATTCTCCACACTGCCAACCCGGCCCACACGCCCAGCCCGGTGAATGTAGTCTGTTTGGGATTCTGGGAAGTCATAGTTGACCACCTGACGGACCCTCTGTGTGTCAAGTCCTCGGGAAGCAATGTCGGTGCAGATAAGGACATCCACCTTTAGGAAAACCACATGATGAATGATGTGTATTATTACATGATCCGTGTAACGTGATGCAAAACACATTCATCATCTCCCTGGATGGTCATCAAAAGCCTTAAAAATGATTGGCCCGTGTAAACATGTAGTCATAACATCTTACCAAGCCCTTCTGGAAGGAGTGGAAAATCCCACCACGGACAGAGGCAGGCATCTCACCCTGCAGTCGGACGTGTCTAAGCCCCATGTCCTCAAGGGAAAAGCCCAGCCAGTTGACAGTAGAAGCCCGATTACAGAACACCAAAATACCAGCTTTGTCTTGCTGAGCTGTCTTTAGGACCTGGTGGAGCTCCAAAAGCTTGTCAGCTCCCCTCACCTTTACCATAAACAATTTACCGTAGATGGGTTATGTTTAGTATACTTTAAATATGTACAATAGGTATAAATAATAGAACCCTAAAGAAACAATACCAAACCACTGAAAATATGAATTACAAGTAAAGAATACCTTCAAAAAGGTCTGTTTTACGTGAGGCATGAGAAAGTGAAGGTTCTTGCTCTTGATGGTCACCATGCTTCCTAGGTCTGTTACCTAAAAGGAAAAATATATTTTTTTGTGAATTTGTTCTCAACATAACCACTTTGGATCAGAGCCCAATGGGGTAATGATCTAGAGTGCAGGGTTATAGTTACTTCTAGTCAAATAATAAACAATTGCTATTTTCTTTAATAAGGAACATTTCAAATTGACTCATAAACCCCCAAAAGACAGCGGGAGGCCATTTGGAATGCAAACAATATACAATGTTAAATAAATGTAATGACCTGACTGAGCACCTCACCGACCCCACCAGGGAATGTGGCCCCCACCACCACCAGCTGGGCCTTACGAGTGGGGCTAGGGCCCTGGGTCTCCGAAGGGTCACTGGCCACACGGGTCTGAGCTAGGATGCTCTCCAGCATGCCAGAGAAACTGGGGTCGAACATTGTGTCTGCCTCATCCACTACCACAAAGCTCAGCTCCCCCAGGTCGAGGTAGCGTCTCCGCATAGCTTTGATGAGGGCACCAGGGGTGGCAACCAACATATCTGGTGGGCCCTTGATAAAGGCCAGCTTGATGCGTCCCACACCCCTACCTCCTCCCACTGTCTTCACCACCAGTCTGCATGGGCCACACAGGCTCCTGGCTACAGCTGAGACCTGGTCAGCTAGTTCTCTTGAGGGAACGAGGATAACAGAGCGAGTCTTGTGTGTGGTCTCTACAGACTCTGATGCTTTCTCAACCTGTAGTTTGTGAATTATCGGCAGAAGGTAGCTTAGTGTTTTCCCGCTGCCCGTCTCAGCGGCACAAAGAACGTTATACCCCTTTAAGAGCTTGGGGATTGTTTGTAGTTGTACAGTTGTAGGGCGAGTGATGTTATTCTTGCCCAAAGCATCCAGTAAGTCCGGGCAGAGATGCAGTTTGCCAAATGTTGCTTGTTTATTCTCGTCCTTGGCCTCGTTACCCTCTTCCTGTATTTCAGTAATAAAGGGTGGTTTGGTCTGTGTGTTGTTAATCGTGAAGTAGTCACCAAATGATTTGTTGTGTTTCCAGCCTTTGGAGGAAAGTTGGGGTTGCTCAAATTTCCCAAGCGTGTAACCTGCAGACTGGTTCAGTTCTGGGTTCTTGCTCAAGATTAGGAGCTTGCCTGCCTTGATGGTGTTGATTTTGGTATTGCCTCTCAATTGTTTCACATTTTCTACCTTATCCTGTATGTGTCTGGGAATACGAATGACCACTGGTTGCACTGTCGTTGACATTGGATGGGCACCAGAAACTGAACCAAACGCACCATTGATACATGCGAATGCTCTAAAATAACACAAGGACGAGTTGGATAAGTATGATATCGACGTGGACAACGCGGAGCAACTAGCCTTCACAAACGACATTCTGATGGAATAGTGGCAAGTTAACTAAATCGTTGCTATGTGTACGTATCTAGTTAGCTACATAGCTATAGTCAGATGGTGTACAGTCAGTACGCTGTGTCTTTGCAAACACAGAAAAAACCTAGTCTTTCCAGTTAATGTATCAAACGGTATATAAAACAAGGTAAGACTTACTACAGACGTATTAACATGATTGTATCTTACGTTTCAACTCAAACATATCATTTCACGTGTTTCGTGTATGCGGCGCAGAAAGATGACGTAGAGCCTCCTGATCTCGAATCTGGGAATGTTTGTGGGTCATGGATAGAAGCGAAACAGCTATGGCGGTGTTAAAAACATTCGGAACTGGTGGGTGTAAGACCCAGGTCAAATCATAACGTAATAGACTTGTGTTCTGGATGAAAACAGCTGGTGCTCGAAATACCCCTCAAGTTCCCAGTTTAAAAAAATAACGTAGCTCAGAGATTCCCCGGTCGGCCGGTTATTTTGAATGCTGTTTAACCCATTTCATACCGAATATCTCCCAGACATGAAAATATCCAAATCATGTGGCATTAGTAATATATAACATTATATTTGCAAGAAATTTCAAAGAAAAGTAGGTGAAAAAGTATGTTTTATGGTCGGTCACAATTGTGCCTGGTGGGATAATGTGATGCATGCTGGATTAACATATCTCACTTATGCAGTCATCAAAAATCTTATATTTTTATTACTGCATTTAAAAACATTTTGACATATGAATACTGAGAGAAAATTTAAAAAAATACCCATTTACATTTTTCAACATTATCATCTCTGGAACCAGTGCATCATGTTGATTGGCCAGTGAAAAGCTTTATCATCTTTCCTGAACTTCTACAGTAGCAGCCAGCCAAACATTTGTCTAAGAGACTCGGCTACAATCCGTTTGAAGGTGAGCAGGTTGATGGCTGTTTATTACAGCACTGTTGAGAGACCATGCAAAGATAGGTGACCACCACTTCTTAGACCATTCCTGAAATGGCATGACTTTGTTTGACTGATTGAGTTCGGAAGATATGCCAAACCTTAACATGGGTTGTCAGTGATCTTTATGTTGTCAACCAGATGAATTGAGGCCATAATTCCATCAAAGCAATTTCTCCGCATCTGAAATGTTTGCATTGTGTAAATCACTGTCAAGTGACCAGTGCATGTGTTTTCTTGGAACAGAGTTGTACCCAGATGTGATAAGGATCCCATAGAATGTAAAGAGCTCATCCAGGCGGAGAGGAGCTGTTGAGGTGAAGGTCATCATCACTGATAATGTTGTTCCTTTTATGATATGATTTTATAAATTCAGTGTATGCATTCAACAGCCTGGCTGGCAAATGACCTGTATTGCAAGTGAGGTGGAAAACCAATAATATTTTTTTCTTTGGCAAAAAACTCACTATTTGCATTGTGTTATCACACTAGTCACTATAGTTGCCGTCAACTTGTTTACTCATTATTTTAACACACAGATAAAAGTTCAGTAATGTTAAATGCATAGATCAACACAAGACTAGACCTTAAAGATGATGTGTAACTAATATCTTTTTCATATTTTTATGTTACATACTTTACTAACCTTTTTGGGGGATTTGATGCAGCCATCCTCCCCTTATGGTACAACCACGAAGTAAACATCTCTGGAAATGTGACAGTTTACACTTGTAAATGTATGATTATATCATAATTATATTTTTTGGGATACTAGGTTTATTACATTCGATTCTGGATTCGATTATATTTTGATTGAATTTTACACGTATTTTGACAACCTTGTGTGTCAATCCAGTTTGCTTTGCTTTGCTTTCACACGTTGTGCAGCTGCGACATAGTAGCCTTTTAAACTGAAGAGACACTGACAACCTGTGAAGCTTTTTTGCCTTAATTAATCAACCAGCCTGTACGTGTACGCAAGGGCGTATTAGCTAGGGGGGCTGAGAGGACATGTCTCCCGTAATATTAGAAACTAGTTAAATTGTTCACCTCAGTTGTGTTACTTGCGTAACACTTTATTTTGAAAACATGGCGTTTTCAAACACGACGTTTTCAAACATGACGAATTCGTCACGTCCGGGTCGCGACCGAATCGAACGTTCTCATTCATTCTTTTATTACGTGCAGTGTGTATAGGCTGGTTGAGTGGATTGCTGTGGCTATGAGTTTTGTTTTCAAGATAAGTACAACGTGTATAAACTATCTATAGAACGAACAGGGATAAAATATACATTTTCCTCTGGCAATTTGTTTTTAAGACGTCGCTAGCTATCTTTATTTTCAGGTTTTATCTAACAAACGTTAAAGTAGCTTGCTTGCTAACACTGAGTAGTTCCTATGGGTGTGTGAAAACGTTATAGTGAATGGTTTGAAAGGAAGAACGTCTGCTAAAATGATTTGCACAATCTTTTCACCATAGGGTCTTCAAGTACCAAGCTATGTAATGGCCGAGCCACCCACCACCAGTCAAATATGTTTGTAGTTAAGGTTCTTGATTACAATCTCCACACCACAGTCGGCACATTTGTTTTCTTCAGTTTAGATGTTTTGAATCATCTAGATATAGCCATAGGTCCTTAAAGTGTGTTCAATATTTTAAGATATATTATCATGGCAGGAAAGTGAGAGACATGAACCAACAAGCAAGGAGAAAAGCCCACAAACCAACAGGTATACCATTGATAGGTGCCAAACCAAGATACTGTTGATCTGTCATTTCATAAATCAATCAGAGTAATTGAATACCATCTCTGATAAAAGGACTACACCTGGTGTGTACTGTATGTGTTTACTTTATGCAGGATGGAGGCAGTCAACAATAACAAGAGGCCACACATTCAAGGCAGTCTATAGGGACAGATTGGAAAACTTAAAGCTGGACTAACGTGTCTGAGTGAGATGTCACCAAAATCATTGTAGTATCAGTCATTTAAAAAAATGCACTCTGCTTACTTTTTTATCTATCAGCAATGCCTTTGCAGTTGATAAGTCCCACCATGCAAAAAAAAAAATCGAAGTGGTATAATTTACCAATGCTTTGGACTATTGCTTCAGAAATCGCTACTTTCTTAAAGTCAAACTGATTGAAATATTCACACTGAACACTTGAGTCACATCAAAACACATACAAATACATATTAAATAGACATTTTGGTGAATACATTAACATTCACTCTAGTCAAATGTGTCCCCCCAATATCAGAGTCCCTCCTACATGCTTGCCTGCATAAATTAATGAATAATACAATCTTTAGGCCGGCGTCACAGGCACAGGTTAAGGCTAGCCTAGGACAAAATAGGTCAATGGAGTTTTATAATGAACTAGATTTTTTGTCCTAGACTATGTTTAATCCATGTCTGCGTACCTGGACGTATATTTTATATAAAGTTTTTGGTGAATTTCATGAACAGTGCCTAGTCAGGTCTTTCTTTAACCCTTCCCATGAATACTTTAAAAACAGAAGGGATACAATAATTATAAATTTATGTTCGTACACAATTTTTTTTTTTAACACTGTATATTTCTCTTTTCTCCACCCTAGATCAAAGCCAATGTCAGGGGACTAAAAACTCATAGGAGGAACTCTACTCTGGACCTGGTAATTAAGATGGCCGCTGATGATCTCCGTGCTCCATTAATCACTGATCTGTCACAGGTATTGATCATTAATCAGACACACTTCCCATGCTCTGAATTAACTGGCTGTCTGATTGATTTACTGCTGCGTCAGAACATCACATAATACACTGCCAGGACAGTATGGCATGTGTTGGCTGTTGCATTGGGCAACACTCTTGAGTTACTATCCAGGGCTGTACTGGTGAGACAGAAAGAGAAAGATACACAATCCTTGATAGGATTGCATGGCTAATTTCAAGATGACAGTACTAACAACTTATAAGAGGGCTAGCTAGTGCTTCTAAATGCAATCTAGCAACTCTCACATTTGAAAAATACTTGCTAAATTAATTGGGGTTGTATGTGGAAGGAACGTTTGCTCCATGCTTAATGATTCATTTTTAAAGATGTATTTATTTTTCTCAAAGGCATTTCTGGGTCTAAAAGAAAGTCAGGAATATTTCAGGACACCCTTATATAAGAGTTGCCTGTTTCCGTTTTGCTATAAGGATTAAATATGTGCATGCTTTAATTGTGTTTATTAAATAGCTTGTTGCCTGTGCCCTCATTACTTAACTTGCCATTTAAAACAACAGAATGTCAGACTGTAAATGCAGAAGATAACGATAAAGTCATCTGGGCAATGACTGGAGAGATCTTTGCCAAAGGTAATACACACATCCCCCTGAAGAGTTAGCCTGGCTCTGCATTCCATAAACAATAATGTCTTGTGGTACAAATGTGAGCAGGTGATGGGAGTTGCTAATGTTCTCAGTGACACATGTTCTTAGTTGTGCACATTTTAGAGAAATAAATTATTAAATTATGTTTTTATACAGTTTAGTGCAAAGGTATGCAATCCCTTGACCAGTTTTCTCATATTATTTAATAAGAAATGCTACATGGACATTTTGTTCTGTTTGTAATAACTCATACTCAAAATCTATTATTGTATGGTCACATCGGTTGGGACATTTTTGTAGTATTTAAGCAAATAATTACAATAATACGAATGTTTTTACTAGTGTACATATATATTTGCCCCTTGTTTTGTGGAAACTTCCAGTTCCACATGAATGAAACAAATACTTCACTATTGGCTTCTACCTTCAAATCATTCAAGTTGCTGTTACATCATCTGGATAAAAGAACAAGTGTCTTTTTTTTCATTTAATATGAATCAAATATTCCATCTGGGAGGTACAATGGTTTCATCTCTGGTCTCAACTACAATGTTTTTTTTAAACCAAAAATAAACAGGTGCTGAGTGTGTAAGTTACGCTTGGTCTTGAATCTTTTGTTGTACTTTTATTTGGTGAACAGTAGAGGGCAGGATACATCAAAGACGTAGACAGTTAAGTCTTAAAAAACACTCGGAAACATATCCTTGTAAATGAAGTGCCAATTTGTCTGTCTGTGTATTCCTTATTATGTTGTATGAATCCAAATCGACTGCATTGTCTGTATACATGTAACCTAATTTCACCTAGGCTAATCGAAATATGTATAGTATTTATTGAACATATTATATACTCAGTTCAATTAATAAGTACACTTGTATTTTACAAACTTCTGGTGTTGTGTATAATGTAATGTAAAGGCAAAAATAAAATATATGATGGGAGTTTTTTATTTTTATTTTATAACTTATAAAACACACAAACTGGCATTCCAGGCATTTCTTCCAAAAAAATATTATTTTGTTAAAATTTGTTACATTTTCTTTTCTTCTTAACAAATGTAAACTAAAGTACAAGATAAAGGCTAGAACAGAAAAATAAAGGCTAGAACAAAATAAAACCTAAAAACCACAAGTTCAATTACCCCCTTTCCCTAACTACTAACTTCTCTGTTGTTTACATTGTAGTCTATGGGCATTATCCTCCCACTGGAATGGATTGGGTGCTTATTTACAGTTAGACATTTTTTCTGAAGAAGCAAAAAAAGTATGTCAGCACAAAACTCTTTTTACGCGTTTGAGCAAACTGAATGTATATAAAAGCTCTAGAAAGACATCTAGAGGTGTGCATTGTGCACATCTAGCTATTTGTTGTTTAGAAAATGCCACCAGAAGGGGTCAGAGTTTAACAGGATACAGGAAGTGCTCTGCCTCTAGCTTCTGTCTACCACAGCCTACCTGTGATTATTGTTCTTCCTATTCCCTTCCTGACTCGAATCCAAATGTAATTTCAAGGGTTAAAAATTACATTTAGGGAACTGAACATACTTACATACATAAACTGAAAAGGTTTGATGAACAGACAAAATATTTATCAGATAAAAAACTGTAAATATGTAATATTATTATTGAATTATTCTATACAATTTAATGTAGCAATTTGTTTAAAATATATAATTTAATGTGTGCATTACAAATGCTTAATAAGGAAATTCAAAGACAATGTATGCACTGAAATTGTTACATAATATGAATTTAGAATTGTTTTACATGCATTTAAAACAGTAAGGGTGCAATATTTAGCAACTCATAAATTATCCTGTACAGCTTTAAATGAATAGTTAACAAAAACAATGACAACAGCCAGTATTCAACCTTATCACCACTGATGTTAGTCAAGGTGATGCATTTGCATTTGTGCAGTCGGGGTACTGTGCAAAAGCACAAGCCGAACTCCTTGAAAGAGAGCAATATACACCTTTCTCTCTCATAGGACCAGTGAGGGGTAGAGGCAGGGTTTATTTTTTCCTTATAACTTTCTTTGTGAGCACGTACTGTTGTTAACCACATCTAGTACGCCCTCCCACACAAGTTGCGGATACTGTTATTTATCTTCTCCCTATAAAGG
The DNA here is from genome assembly GCA_016801125.1 of Novumbra hubbsi. Classification (NCBI taxonomy): domain Eukaryota; kingdom Metazoa; phylum Chordata; class Actinopteri; order Esociformes; family Umbridae; genus Novumbra; species Novumbra hubbsi. The sequence continues at coordinate 54,744 of JACXGK010000027.1, forward strand.
TCATCTGAGATGATGAAGTGGAGGATAAAGAGGTGCAGAAGAAAATAAAGTGTTAGCAACGAGTAGTGGGTTTTAAGACAATCACTAACAGCTGTTGGAGTATGTTTTAGAACACAATATTCTAAGGCTCATGACGTTTAGTCAGCCATGCATTCCACAGTGTAATCATAAAGGCTGTCAATAAAACCAATAGGGTAGGTTATGGTTAGGAGTTAGTTGTGTTGGTAGACATGGCAGTAGTATTGGCTGTAGATATGTGATTATAAGTATATAGTTCTAAAGTTTGGGGTGTTTTATAGATGTGGAGTTATTATTGTGGTTTATAGCAGACTAATGTAGTAGACTATGCAAACTTAGGTTACCGTTTGTTAAAGAGGCTGTAGTTGAGGCATACGTTTTTGGACTAATGGATGAATATTATGTACACAGTAATTCTTAACAAATATAGACTATAAATGCATTCTCTTCAGAAACGAAAATAAAAGCTTGTCATACATGAATAATGTTTAAAAAACAAAGTAAATGTAAATAAACAACCTAGTTAAACAATGGCTGTTCTGTCCTTGCCAAGATGGTTCTGTCTGTGAAGTGTGGTTAAATGTATCTAGCTCCATCCCACGGCTTTTGACAGAAAAAGTGTGTGAAGGCTGCTTTGTTATGGTTTTAACTGCTGATGGCTACTTTGACTTTTCAAAATGTTTTTCTGGAAGATGGGATACCACATGCTTTATAGTTAAGGAATCAGGAATTGTAGCAAACATCAGTGTGAAAGCCATTTATACATTTTGTCAATCTGATTAAAATGGTTATACTTGACAAAGTATAAATAACATTAACACTCTTTTCCCATTAAATGTAAAAAAAAATACATGTGTAAGTAAATGTCAGTCTGTAACGTGTGAAAATGTGTGTGGTATTCGTGGGTGTAATTTATACAGTGCAACGGTAAAACCAAATACTTCCCATTCAAACTGTTGGCACTTTTATGCACGTTAAAAACAGCAATAGTTCAAAAACTATAAATGAAAATGAAAAGCAGTGCACAAGGATACTATTCCAGAGCCCCCTGTTTGTTTTAGAATTTGAGTGGTGTTCCTTCCTCAAAACCCCTTGTTCCATGCCCATTAAACACATTGGGATGTAGGCAAATATGATTGTAGTGTTGAAAGTGTATGTAGTGTAAATACGTTTTTTCAAGCACTAGTACCAGCCTGCATGTTGTGTATTTTTTGTTGTTGCTTTAATGGATCCAAAACATCCCATTCAAGTTTTTAGACTCTTGTGTTAAGTATTACTTTTCAAGCAATTTGCACATGGTAAGTCTCCAACGTAATATTTGTTGTGACAGAATTCCATACTATCAATAAGGGTTACGTGCGTGCCTTTGCTTGCAATTTTAGACCACAGGAAATGTGATATTGATGCTTTCACATGCATTTGTGAACTTCAGCGTCTATACGCCCACATGCATCAAACAAAAACAATCTTTTTTCCCCTTCTTGCTGTATACGTTATCTGTAATGAATGTTCTATAAGAGGGTGCTGTGTATGCTCGTTTTGTCTCTTTGCACCACAGACACAGTTTTAATTTATAATTGCACAATTATTTTGATACGGTTCTACACAAGAGGATTTTTTTTTTTTTTTTTTGCATGTTTATGCTGTTTGGAAAAAGACAGTAGTGAAAGATGGAGAATAGAGTTTTTGCTCAAAGAACAGTGAGGTGGATTTGAACCCATGTGGCAACGGAATATGTGCAGTGGAGGTAGTGGCTTAGATGCTGGACCACACTAACCCACAGATGGCTGTTTGTTTCCAATAAAACTGTTTTTTAACAATATTCTATTGTTAATAGAATGCATTCCTCCTATTAGCACTACCAGGTGTCAATAATTGCCAGGAAGAGATAACCCTTAATGATATTTATAGTGTTTATTTAAATGTGTGTTAAAAAAATCCATTATTTGTATGTTGGAGTATAACTTGAATCGGCATGTGTCACATAGGTGAATCAGGTGTAGGAAATCTTCCTGCTTCCTTAAGACCCATCCCCCCCAAAAAGGAGAAATTGGAAGGGTAAAGGTCCAGTTTTATCGGGTTTGATCTAATGATGCTTAGAATGGATGGCAACAGTACAAAGGGTTTAATAGAAAGTTATTGTGAAATCTGCTTCACACCAACATGGTCAAAGGTCTGCTTGATCTGATCTTCAGACACAAACATAAAATCTTTAGTTAGCTTAGGCTGTCCTGAAATAATTACCAATGCATTACATAAAGTTTGATACTTTTTACATTGACATAGTACATTTTTGAGTATGTCACATAGAGGGCTTAAAAAGAACACGTCACCTGCCCAATGCGGGTAGATTTGGACAATTGTGGGTAAATGTTAGCAGCGCCTCGAGCCTTGAATTTGTCTCGGAAAATGCAGCCTAATGTAAAAAAAGCCGTAAGTTGTTTCATGCGCATTAAGTGTTGTTTAACTTAAGGTGGGGGCGGTTTCCTGAACTGTTGTGTTATTTTTTAGGAAAATGTTCACGCAAAAATGGACTTGGGCGAGTACATTTACATATAGGATTGTATGGTAAAAACTGCATTTGTGCAGCGTTTTTTGTGGAGTAAATGTTTGATTGTGCATTATTATGTCAATAAAAATGGGGAATCCCAGACGGCCTCACACCCTATTGGTGTCACGTGCTGTTCGCACATACGGTCCAATTAATGTGGTCTTTTTAAGCTAGCTAACTAGAATTTGGCGAGTAGAACTAGCTGAGAGCAGTGTTGCCAGATGGGGAGTTGTCCCGGGTGATTGGGGGGTAAACTGTCCCTAAAATCTGGCAACCATGGCTGAAAGGTGCCAGTAATGAAGAAGACAACTGCAATTGGACAGCAACTGCAAAGAAAGCAAAGTGTTTTGATTTAAAAATGCATGTGAGACAAAGAAAAGATTGACTCATGTATGAAGAAAATTAAGAGAACATGCCAAGATTGCCGGGTGCACAGGTTGGAGTACATTTGTCGTTGGCAGTAATTGGGTATTTACAAACCATCGCCAAAATGTCTGCTGAGACAGGCCCCCGAAAAGTATGGTTAATGTGGGCACTGACATCCCTGAATGCAGCGCAATTGGAGAGGTTGAAGCTATTTTCCTTAACGTCCAATCAATAGAAAAGAAAAGCCGTCCCTTTTCCAACTTCTTGTGTATTTGCGAGTAAGTATTACATTGTTTTCCAGCGCAGTAAACAATGTAATTATTAGCTTGCTAACGAAAGCAAGCATATTGCTAGGTTGGCGAGGAACATTGTAGCCAAGTTAACGTACAGTGAATAGCTATAGTTACTACGACTATAAGGTTGGGTGTGATTGGTTATTATTTCTTTGCAGAAGTGGAGAAACAAAAGTTAATGGTGATGTTAAACAAAATTCCTGGTTGATAATTCCAGAATGCTTTACTGACAGGTCAGTGAAAGCACAGGACTTAATGACTTGTCCCTTTGTGAGCCATATTGTGCACGTTAACTTTACTGGCATGGTAGACAAGGCTGATCCCGAGGGCATAGCCAAATGCTTAAGGATGGAAGTCAGTGACAGTGAAAGGTAAACAAAAGGAAGGAAGATCATGAATGGATGTGCGACAGATTGGGCCACAGTCATGACGGGAGTAAGAAGTGGAGTAGTTACAGTGATGAGCAATAGGATGAGCAAACTTGTTGGTAGTTTTTGCCTCTATTTAGACAGTAGAGGGACAAAAATCCAAATCCCTCTTTGTTGATTCACTGCCAACGACTTTTAAGGCCTTTCTCTACGCTACAGGACAACAGAATTTGACTCTGGCACACCGGAAGTGGAACAGGGAAAGTGCCCCATGACAATGCTTACATTAGAGGGACCCTCAAATTTGTGTTTTGAGACTTTGAACTGAATGATGTTTGCCATTGTCTTGCTGAAATAAACAAGGCCTACAGTGAAAGAGACAATGTTTGAATATGTTGCTCCAAAACCTTTATATATAGTTCAGCATTAATGGCTCTTTTACAGATGTGCAAGTCTCCCATGTAATGTGCACTAATGCACCCCCATACCATCATGAATGTTGGCTTTTGAACTGTAGGCTGCTAACAAGCTGAATGGTCCTTCTATTTATCTTGGAGGATGCAGCTTCTATGATTCCCAAAAATAATAAAAAATTGGAATGTTTTCCACTTTACCCCAGTCAATCTTAAATTTGATTTGGCCGAGAGAAGGTGTCATCATTCTTCTTTGCATGGTAGAGTTTTAATTAGCATTTGTGGATGCTGCAACATATTATGTTCATAGACAGTCGCTGTCCTTTACAGAATCGTGCGTGTTTTTAATGCACGGCCGTCTGAGGGCCCGAAGATCACGGCCATCCAATATCAGGTTCTGGCCTTGTCCGGTTGCGTACATTACTTTAAATTCTCTGCATCCTCTAATGATACTATGTACTATAGATGATGAAATCCTCAAACTCCGCAATTTTACATTACGAAACACAACTTTTCCATTCTTTCGTTGAACCTGTCCCAGCTGTTTTAAAACCTGCTACTGGCATCAAATTTAAAGTGGGCATATATTTTTCAAGAAACAATATCATTTCTCAGTTTCAGCATTTGATATGTTGTCTTAGTACTATTTTCTATTTATGATTTTCAATTGAAAATAGTACTAGAAAGCAATTCCAGTACCATATTTACTCTAGGAAAGCAATTTCTAGTGTCAATATGTTGATCATTTAGTCATTGCTGTGATATAAACACACTGACAGATATTTTACATATTTTGTTTTGTTTAGAAGTGTTGAAGTTGTTACCTAAACCTACTGAAATCTAAAGTCTTACTCTGGTGTTTCTCAGGTCTTGTCTGTATGACCTAAAGTGTGTGTGTGTGAAACAATACCTGTGTTTCTGGTTTGAGAAACACTACAAATAATGGTCATTAAAATATTTTTTCTGGTAAAAACAGTGGCTGGTAGATATTTGAATCTAACTGCCACGGTGGCTGGACCAAAAAGTAAATTGTAGGCCCTGTTCACAAAGATGTTATTTTAGATCTGGAGAACTATGGTATGGAGAGTTGGGTTCTCTGTTGAATTCACACTGGCACTGTGAATACATCCATAAATATCAGAAAATGTTGCCATGATCGTTTTAGAGTAGTTTCGTTTGACAGATATGTTATTTATGCAACTTGCAGTCAAAAAGTGCTGTGTACACTTATGACATGCTTATTAACCATAATAATGTACGGCTAATAACAATTTCCTTTGGACCAGTTAACTACATATCCCAGGAGCTCTTGCCAGATATTGCGCGCGTGTGTGTTGTGTGTTTTTAATGTGTGAGTGAGAGAGAGAGCGAGAGTGTGTTTGTGCACTCTACTGTCGAACCAAGTTTGCTGACGTCACTCCTGGAACTGCCCTGTCACGCGCTGTAAAAGTTGGGATAGAAGCTCCAGTGAGCGAAGAGAGTGGCAATTTAACCGACAACCTTGTCTGTCTTGTTGACACCAACCAGCGATAAATCAAGTTAATGTTCTTGAGGACTAAATAATAGACTCGGTGCCGGACAATCAAAACGTTAACTATAATTGTATTGTTAAAAGTCGGGGAAGAATATTTTTGGATTTCAAATCAAGGAAGACAAACTAGTTCACGCCGCTCGCTCGTCGACTGCGCGCCACAGTAACGTTACAATTTAATGAGCCTCCAAACACACGTTTTGTTGTTTCTGTTAGTTCTGTAAATGTTGTGACATTTAGAATAGTAATTTGCACTAGCCGTCGTTTAAGTGACGGGTGAACCTGAGCTGTCAACCTCGATGACTACTGCAAACTGTACCGGTAATGAGGAGTTGGACTTCAGGCTGATCTTTGGAGAGGACGGCCAGCAGCAGTCACTAGGCCCCCCAGGTTAGTGTTTTGTCCTTGTTTCCAATACACAGTTAACTTTTCTTGACCTAGAGATGCTAGAAGAGTTATAGATGGATTTAATGACAGTGTTGTAAACAACAAAAACGTTGCTTGACGTTGGTTTCATTGGTTTAAATGGAGTTGCTAATATTAACAAGAATAATTGTCGAGCTGCACAATGTAAAGCGTGTCTTGAAAATAAACATGACTCTTCTATTACAAAGCAGGTACACATACTTTTATCACTGTTAAAAGCCGGGTTTTAGCAATGAGCTAATATATACAAAAGTGGTTATCATCAGTGTCTAATGAGCTTAGGTACCCAGGCTGCTAGGAAGCGCGTGGCAAAAGTTGTCAAATATAGCGGTCTGCACTATATACACGTACATGCACTTTAGCTAGTGACCCGATGTTTAAAAATACACGTTATTAAAAGGTTATAAATTGCAGTGAAATACCGTACTGCATACAATGTTTTTGACATTTCTGGTAAATATTAATATAGCTAAATAGCTAGAAATGTATTTCAAGTTAGCTTTTCAGCTATCTATACTAGCAAGGTAGCTTGCTCAAGACGAGAGGACCCAGATGGTATTGTGTCATTCATATCGGGGAAAGCAATTCTCTTCTGTCACTTCATGTTTTTTATTTAACAGACCTGCACAGCCTCTGCAGGCTGTCTTTTAATTTTTCCAATTCAAACGTTTTACCTGGCGTGCAAAATATTCAGTTGTTATGCAAAACTTTGACGTTTGTGCTTTTGCCAATCCATACAACCCTGCGGCATTGCATTTCAGCAATTACTGACCTGTATTAGCTCACTCGGTCTCGTATGGTACGTACGAATGAAATCCTGCAGTATCTTACCTGTGACACTTAATGAACAGGGTTGTCTGAATTGCCCAATACATTATTATGCATCATTATTATGCAACTTAAACAAAATTTATTAGCAAACAACAACAACACATTTTGGAATTAATGTATGCATTCACAACTTATGCACTTGTAAAAACGTGTTAACGTGTAACAAATAACTAGTGATCATGCAAACAATGTTGGTGATCATAATGCTAAACTGAATTAAAAAAGCACAGCAATTAGATACAGAAATAGAAATTTGGTAACCGTATTTAAGTGAGAACATATTTGGATTCATTGTTCCAAAGGATTCTGCCCTAAAGCTAAATGTGTATATTGTATAAATATAAAAAAAAAAAAAAAAAACGCAGATTTTGTGCGATTTAGGCCCTATAAAGTATGCTTCAGATAGATGTAGGTGTGTCATTAACTTCTTTTTTCACATTCACTCATTCATTAAATCATTCGTAATTACAGATTTAGGAGTTCCATGATAATAATAAAAACACAGATACTACATTATGTATAATTAAATGAAGCTCAGCGAGCATAGTATTTAAATTGAGGCATTGAATATTGTTTTTGGGTGCAACCTCAATCTTAACTTGGTTGCAAAATCTGATCAATGTTACTGTAATATAGACAGCTTGTTCATCAACAACGATAGAGGTAGATAATTGCCTTTAGCTTGTGCAGCAATTGCCTTCTTTTTTCATAAACTTTAATCACTTGTCCTAATTTATATGATAAATGTCTTCCAAGTAAACCTCTAGTTTCATTTAACGCAGAGTTAGACACCGTTAATCTTAGCCTTTCCTTGATGCTCTGGCAAAACTATGAACCCAAGGCTCAGCGAGTCCATTCCTCTACCCAATGCATTTTCCGCTTGATTATAAGTCTTTTTCAAAGATGAGAAGGGAAAATAGAAAAATTTGCATTTGGAAGAAGCATAGGAATAAAAAAAAACATTGTACATGTGGTTAATCTGTATGCCTTGGCATGTATAGGGAGTGCTTGTCCACATGAATAACTGGTGCATAACACGGGCCACATAGCCATGGTGTTGATTATGGTAGTAAGGTAACAATTCTCGATCACTCTCATCTCCTCAGCCTCACTCACAAAGTGCCACCTATATATCCCTTCTTTGCCCTTTTTTGTTTTGTTGCTTACACTAGGCTTTTGATTGTGATCATCACATTGGATCATAATGTAGACAGCTCTTAAGGTATCTGCTATTATGCAGTTTCTTCAGACAACAAAGAGAGGTATTGTACCCAAGAAAGTACCATACAGCAAGTTTCATCCTCTTAAAGAATACAGCAGGGTATAACTTAAGTACTGGTACAGGCAAGTGTTTCATTGTCACTTTGCATCCTATCATTTAGCTGCATTGCATTTTCACTAATTTAAGCAAATTTTTAGACACTTTTATTTAGAGCAACTTACCGTAGTGAGTGCAAACCTTTTCATAAATGAGCACAATGAGACTTGTCCTACCAAATTGCTTCACTTTTCAATCTTCTCTAACACAATATATTTTACCTCTGCATGTAAACTTGTAAGAGGACTGCAGTTGGCCACACTTGGAATGCTGTTTGTGGGTTACACTGGAAGATGTAGCCAAAATCCTGCATAAACGCATTCTAATTTATCCTTCCAATCTATCAAACTCAATTTATTGAGCACTTAAAAATAAGTTGCTTCAGGGGTAAAAGGTAATAACATATATTCTTTTAAATAATAGTGACACAGAATTAGACATATTTAAAATGGTATACCAATAATGCAATTTCAGTGGGCTAATGGAATAATTTGTCAAATAAAATAAATAGATATTATGATTGCAATCAGCCAAAATAAAAGCTTGGCTATAAAGATGATTTGCGATCATTCTGTACATACAGAAATTAAATTGTTTGAGACAGCAACAACTGTATATGTAAGTGTGCTTGAAGCATTATGATATTAACTTTGATTGAGATTTAATATAATTTTCTATTATAAACTTTTGTCCTGCCAACAATTAAGGTGATCACCATTGAGAATAACAAATACTTGAATCTTAGATTAATTGTTAGTCCAACTATTTGGAATCCACAAAGTTTGGTCCAAATTATCTGGTTATTGTAAGAAAATAAATATATGTCGGCTTTAACTTGGTTTTTCATTAGAAGGGATCCAAAGGGAAACCCATCTACAAGGCAGATACATTTATTTCCTGCAATGGAGGTAGTCTATACCTCAGATTTGCAAATTGTGGTACAAGTGTTGGTTTGGTAACCGTTTCAATAAGAACACATTACCTGTGATTTCTTTACTTTTGTAAAAAATTCTCAACTTTCCCCCAGGGCACGGATCTTGGAGACAAAACTTAGCAACTGACATAGCCTAGCACATGATGCACGTGATGCAGCCTCGTAAATAAATATTGCAAATGCAAATGACACGCTAAACCTTTATGTGCTTTCCGTTTTTCAGGGAATGATAGACATTTAGCCAAGTTTCATAATAAATTAAATGAAATGTTATGCGTTGCATGTCTTTTTCCAATGTACCAAAATCAAACCGTGACTTTTGTGTGTTACACCATTACTATGTGCGGTGAGGCAGAGCATACTCAGTGTGTTTACATCGGTGCTCCAACTGTCAATTGTAAAGTTGATAGCTAAGGTGTCATGTTCCGGAAGCTTTTTTATGTGTAGCTACAATGTTGTACATTTCTGGTAAACCCATCTGCAAAATAACAAAATTCTTTGTGTCTTGCTGTATCAAGTTTGAAGGGTTAACATTTTTTGTTAAACTTTATATATGTCATGCAGCTGCTATTATTATTATTGACTAAGAGTGAATGCTGTCATGTTATATACAACAAAGCAGCCTGGCAATATATTACCTGTCATTGACACATGACTGCCGAGCGTGATTGGAGAGCCTATTATGAAATTTAGGTAACCATGATTGCTGGCCGATTAATCTGTGTGTGCCCAAATATAAATATACTACAACTTTGTGAAAGCTTTCTATCTACTTAACACACCTAGATATTTGTCAATTTTCCTTTACAAATCTGTTCAAGCTCATTTAGGTTCTTTGGGTGTCATCGATGGACATCTTCAAGTCACGGCACACATTTTTTGTTCGATATATGTCTGGCTTGGATTGGGGCATTCCGGAACATAAGTGCCCACATTCCTGATAATGACAAAACTCCAAAAAACAGGATGTGGCCACCACAGCAGGGATGCTGTTTTGTGGGTGATGTGACGTTGGGTTTGTGCCAAACATAATGTTTGCATTTGACTGTGCTCCGAAAAGCTAATTAAGCCATTGGAAATATTTTGTACCTGATCTGTTTCTTTCCATTTGCCCTTTAAGCTAGTACTTTTAAAACTGTATTGGTGCTTATGTTTTAGCGTTTGGGTTGTGATTTCTTTGGCTAAAAGCAATGGTCTGCTGAATTTATCTTGAAATCACGTGGAGGCTAAATCACTTGGTTTCTGATTTTGAAAGGTTTAGGTAACACCTATTGGCCCAGTTACATGTTACCAAAACGTCACAACTGTCTGACACAAATAAGTGGCCGGGATATATTCACAGTATGTGACTGACTAGAGGTGGTGAGAGCGAGGGGGTCAAAGTGGGTAGTACAGTAGAGGGTGGTAAAGGTGGCTCGAGTGAGGGGGTAAACGTGTCCGCCTCTGTATTATGGAACATTTGGGCCTACTAGATTCAGTGGATACATCTGGCACACTGCCCAGACATGCCATGTGGGCTTCTGATGGTAGTGGAATGACAGAGGGGTGAGGGGAGTGTACAACATTCTCCCTTCATTTCCTCCCTCCACACTATTGAGGGGAACAGGAAGGAGTTAGGTCCCTCTCTTTCTTTCATTTTTATTACCCTTTGCAAGATTTCTTTTTGTCTCTTTCTCCTGGACTCTTTCACGTCCTTCCACTTTGGTGGCTTGTCTGGCAGTTCTGGATCTGTCGTCGTCATACCAACAAGGACCGCGCTACTTCCTGTCCTTCTCCTTTTTTCTGCTGATCCCTCCCTCCTTCTGGAAGGACATGGCCGACGACCGTTTGTTTCCATCGGAGATAGAGACCGATCAGGACTAATGAAGTCTCCACATGCTGCCAGTCTTTGCATGTACAGTAGAAAGGTTTGGTTTGGTGGAAGCTAGTGCATATGCTTACATTCTGGGAGTGGAATTTGTATCATCTGATGATGTTAGTAGTATTGAAGTAGAAATTACAGTCTTCTTATGTATTGAAGACCTCTGTTGCTCTTGACTCGTTCTTGTACCTGCCCCAGCTGCATCTCTCTGGACTGGACTCGTGGCTCAGTCTGTCCTGGTCGTGGGAAAGACTGAAATTACATCGCCCTCATAGTGCACTATTTCGGGCTCTCCAAGAGAGTGGCAGAGGGCAGCAGGTTTCCGACTGAGATGTGTTAAATCAGGAGTCCCCCAGCAACACACAGGTTGAAGGTGCCCTGTCTGCAGAGCAACACACGTTTACCGTTTATGTTTATCAGGAGCTAGGAGCTGAACAATGTTATGTGCCACGTCAACGGGTGAGTGACTGTGTGTCTACATCCCAGACTCCATCCAGGTGTGTGGGGACAACCAATTGTTTTTTATGTAGCCCTTGTCTAGTGGGTCTGGTGTTAAGTTTAAAGAGAGAACCCAGAATGTAGTTTTCTTGATATACTTTCTGTATGTTGTGGAAATAGATTATTACTTAGGATATACTTAGGATGTCAAACCAAGGTTTAACTGCATACTTCAGCCGTTAGCATAGTCTGCCAATCTACTATTACGGTAGTAATGCATTCTCAGCTGTTGAGTTAGCGAACTCGTAAAGGGGTAATCCACCCAAAACCACACATTGCTGTGATGTTGTGAACATTTCTTAAATTGTTTTGGTTTTTGAAATTTTATGACTTAAAAGAAAAAACAGCTCACTGGACAGGCACTTACCTGTCCAGACCTAGCTGACAGGTTGACAAATTGCAATTTTTGATAATGCAGTTGCTAAGCTATTTGTCACAACATCCCATGCATTGTGTTGTGAAATGGATTGACGTATTCTAGACATTTGGGATGCATCCAAATGCATCCAGCCAGCAATCTGTACTGGCTTGCTTTGAAATATTTCTGACCAATGGTGCTGATTTGTGTATCTGTAGGTAGATTTCCTCTTTCATTTGCATTTATGCACAATAAAAGCATTGACAACCCAATAAAAAGATGTAAGTGTTGTGTATGTTTTACATCAATTTATATTATTACGCTATAATTTCTAATATTTTGTCATCTTTTTTTATCAACACCAATTCATCCATTTTAGGTAGATTCTTATCGACTATGAAATGACAGCCACAAAATCATTCCACTGTTATTTCAGTAATCTTTTGAAATTACAATGCAAAAGCAAAACATTTTAGATTCTGTTGCATATTTAACCCTAACAGTGCTCACTATCGCCCCTTGTGGCCGGTCTGCTTGTCTTACATAGAAATTCACCCACCTGGGCCAGTGTCTAATATAGACATGCACATAGTTGATGTGAACTGTCTGCCCCAATGGTGGATCTGGTGTGATTGGGCCGGTCCTCTAACCCTTGGGAGTGGAGCCTTGGTGAGGAGAGCCATGGTCTGGAGTGATGAGAGAGACGTTTGTGTCCCAGGGCGAGGCACGAGCAGCAATGTGTGGCATCTGTCTAGTTTAAATTTAGTGTAACTGAAGCTACCGGCATGGTTGCGCTGTATCAACACTCCGGGGGGGGGTGGGCGTTACACCACAGAGAATGTTGTAGAACTCTTTCATTTTTTTCTCTCTTCCTCTGTGCCCTCTTTTAATAGGTGGGGCATAGCTGTATTGCACTGGGCTCAGTAAGAGCTGCTGCTGGATCCAAGTTTATTTTAGGCTGTGCCTCAAAGCCATGTTTCAGTCCAGGCTAATCCTCAGTATTGGCACCCCGATCTGTCCTCTGCTCCACTGTTGAGCTCATTGCCACATAAATTAATTCTGGTTTAATATATATGATTTAAAGTTAGCAGCGGTTTTTATTATGCAAAACAAAATAACCGTTTTTTTTAATTCAAATGCGGGGGAAGTTTTATGAGCATAAATCTTATTTCAATATGATTTGATGACTGTGGACGGTTGATGAGTAACATTTTGTCATGTGGGAAAACTATTTCTATTAAGCTGATTTGCATAATGTCATGACGCAAGCTCTCATGTGGGTTTTTGTGGAGAGGGGCTTTTGGTCATTAAAGTGAAATAGCCTTGACAAACCTAATGTGAAATGTAACTTTTATGTTGTGTATCTGGCTTGTGGGTGTTCATAGAAAGATCTCAGGGAGTGAGCTAGGGTTCCCTTCCACTTCACCAGCCTCCAGGCAGAGGCTGCATGGCTGTATCTCCACCCAGGGACATGGCACTTCCTTCCCCTTCTCACGGTCCCTAAGGTCATCCTCCTCCCCTCCATGGTTGCACAATTTACTTTGAGGGCCGTCAGCTTACTTATGCTGTTACTTTTGCTGTTACAGTTACAGTGGAATTAATCACAGCTGAGAAGGGTCTGTGTCTGAGTTGGCAGGAGAGAAGAATATTACATACACTGTTACGATGATGTAAGATTAGATTATACTTAGAGACAAATAATATTTGATAATAATTTTCTTACTGTCACTGGCCATTGCTGAGACAGGATTTCAGGGATAATGACAAATTGGATCTACTGAGCTACACCTTTTAATTCTTTCTCTCCAACTAACTCTACATACCAATCAGTTGGTAACAGTCTATTTTTAGCAGGCCAAGATTGTGGTCAAACGTTTCTGTGATTACTGAGCGCATTACTGAGTGTGTTTGGGGCCCCATTGGTTCAAATTTTTTTTGTAGTTTGGTAGTTCGATAAAGGAACCATTACGTCCAGTCTTACTGAACTTTTCCCTAACTCACACTTTCCAAATGTCAACCCAGATTCTTTCCCGCCTTTCGCTCTCACTCTCACACATGAAGAGGTTTTTCTCTGTCATTCACTCACTCAGTCATTATAAGCACACGCAAGCACTCTCACTCACTGGCCCTCTCTCTCTCTCCCCCCTCACTCATCTTCTCCCACTCTCCTCGCTTGTCTCTGTGTGTACCCCCGCCCACTTTGGATCAGGCATGTGCACAGTCAGCCCGGATAGGCAGGATTGTTTAAATGTCACCCTGGGTGCGCTGTGAGTGGAATAGTAACCTCTGATGTTATCTATCGGCCCCGGGTTACTCCAAGCCAGGGACGGCCCTCCCATTAGGCAAGTCTAGGCACTCGCAGCACTTGAATTTGACACAGTGTTGTGACAATTGGCTGCCTCTCTCCATCGTGACAATTGGCTGCCTCTCTCCAGCGTTTTGACAATAGACTGCCTCTCTCCATTGTGACAATTGGCTGCCTCTCTCCATCGTGACAATTAGCTGCCTCTCTCCAGTGTTTTGACAATAGACTGCCTTTCTCCATCGTGACAATTGGCGGCCTCTCTCCATTGTGACAATTGGCTGCCTCTCTCCATCGTGACAATTGGCTGCCTCTCTCCAGCATTTTGACAATAGACTGCCTCTCTCCAGCGTTTTGACAATAGACTGCCTCTCTTCATTGTGACAATTGGCTGCCTCTCCAGCGTTTTGACAATAGACTGCCTCTCTTCATTGTGACAATTGGCTGCCTCTCTGTATCGTGACAATTGGCTGCCTCTCTCCCTTGTGACAATTGGCTGCCTCTCTCCATCGTGACAATTGGCTGCCTTTCTCCAGTTGACAATTGGCTGACTCTCTAGGGAGCCGACTGCTGTTCCCCCCCCTGACCCCATTCACTCTTTTCCCGTAGGTCACGCCCACTTTCCTTGGTAGCTAGAGGCCACTCTAGGTGGACACTAAATAAGTAAATGCTACAACTGATCTTGGACAATTAAATTTGATATGTAAATAAAATGCATTTGTTAATGCTGGGTCATTGACATAAAGCTTATGTTATACTGCTCCAGTAAAACTAGGCCTGCCATGCATTTATGAACGTTTATAAAGCTCAAATGATCTCCCTCTTTTTTTACAGTTTTCCTGGAATATTAAAATCTATGTTAAATATGTCATATAATAGTGGTAATTTTATCGTAATTGTAAATCATCCATCAATCAAATTTTATTAATCAATCAGAAGTTGTCACAAAGTGCTTTCACAAAACAGCCTGAAACCCCAAGATGCAAGCAACAACAGTGTTGAAGCACAGTGGCTAGGAAAAACTCCCTAAAGGTTCTGAATTTTAGGAAGAAACCTAGAGAGGAACCAGGCTCGGGTGGGTAACCAGACCATTCTTGTAACAATGTGATTGTGCCACGTAGGATAAGAGGTGGGATATTATTAAAAATCTGTTTCTATAAGTAGTTGTCTGCGAAGTTATAGCAAAGTTGTAACTTTGCGATGCAGGTAAAGTAAAATAAAATTTTGCCTGGTAAGGGACCTCCTATGTGCACGCCTGCACCAAAAATGTTATGGGCATAATCATAGAATTACACATATAATTGGAGCATATATGTTTCTATTCCAGAAAATAAGTGGTTCGCCTACCTGTTGGACAGACACAATTATGCTGTCCAGAGATGTTGGCATATCCAAATACTACAATACTGTCTGAGGCTCTGATTAAATACATTGTGCCTGGGAAGGGTTTAGTGTGTTTGGTTGAAACCAGGACTGAAATTGAGTGAGGATACCATATTCCCTTTGTCAAAGAAAAAGGCATTAGGGATATTTAACAAGCTCTAAAATGCCTGGGAAATACTTGATTCTTACAGAATAAATTGATTCCTCTCTATGATATCCTGAGCTTGAGCAGTAGCCTATAATATTCTATTTAGTTAATATTATATTAATAATAGGGATGTTCTGTTCCTGTTTATTTTAGGTTTTCTTAAAATATAAGATGTTTGTTTAAACCCAGGCAGCTTTCAGGGAAGGACTTGCATCTAATTCCAAGAAAAGAGTATTTCCTTTCATATGTGACTAATATTAAACTGATAACATGCGCAAACATGAGATGAGTTTAAAGCAATAGTAGGCTTTATGAAAAGGCTTTGTCTGTGAACCCATTGCATCAGGGTTAAAATTATTCTGGTGGCCACTGGGTCACTCTGTTGTTTATTCTATAATGTTATCACTGCATGAGATGCTTAGAGAGCTTTTTTTAGCTACCAAACATGCATTGGCTTAGCCTGCCTTCGTGTTAATTGGGCCTTGACAGGCATATAGGGGGCAGGCTTTTATAGGGGCGGCTCCAGGTTCAGAATTGGTGATGTAATGCAGGAATATGTTGTGGTGGCATAATAACATAATGGTCACTTGGTTGTAGAAGGTGCCAGATGTTCCATTTCATACCATACGGGTCTCAATAATATACCATTATTGTACCATAAACAATGAAAATTAAGAAGTAAATTGAGTGCTTACAGTTTACTATCCTGTCAAAATCAAATAAATGATGTAAAATATATGTATATTTAAATATAATATATAATAGTTATAGCTATACCATGTATTAGGCCTACTTTTAGCTGTACTGAAAGAATATCTAGCAGTTATACAGCCCATCACAAAATTATTTCCAGTTGTGCTGCAATTGAAATTTATGTCCGTAGCATTTTCTCTCTCTCTCCTGGCTCATACCCACCTCCGGTCTCAGACATATAGCTTGCATCCAGAGGCTTGATGTCCGCAGGTGTAGGCCGAGCCAAGCCTACTGACACCAGAATTCAGGGAGGCATGTGAGCCGTGTGCGTCACTGCCTCTGTGTTTAGAAATGGTCCAGGCGCAGGCAGAGGCATCTCAGTGCTTGGAAAGGAGAATCATCTAAAGAGTTACATGGGTCATTTGTTAAGACAAACCAGGAGTCAGTGTTTTCTGGCCATGATGGATTTAATTCATGAAGGAAGGAGTTACATGGGTCATTCGGTCAGACAAACCAGGAATCAGTTTTGTCTGACCATGATGGATTCAATTCATGAAGGAAGGAGTTACATGGGTCATTCGGTCAGACAAACCAGGAATCAGTTTTGTCTGACCATCATGGATTCAATTCATGAAGGAAGGAGTTACATGGGTCATTCGGTCAGACAAACCAGGAATCAGTTTTGTCTGACCATGATGGATTCAATTTATAAAGGAAAGAGTTACATGGGTCATTCGTTCAGAAAAACCAGGGGTCAGTGTTGTCTGACCATGATGGATTCATTTCAGACCATTATAATGGTGTTAGTTATTCAACAATGCGTAAATGGGGTTCTTACAGACCAAAATAATTGGGCAATTTTCTCATTGAAAAGCTGCCTTGACGGTAGACGATGGCCCATTGCTGCCATAATTATGTTTATTTTGGACTTGGGATAAACAGTTTTTAATGTTATTTGAACCTGGGTACGTGAACCTGGGTATTTCTTGCCAATATTCTTGCTTCAGTCAATGTGAATCCCTCAGTGTTTCTGCGTTAGCACGTCTAGATGTGCAGAAAGAGGATCCAGGACCTTTACAAAGCTCCCTGTGGGGAGGGGGGTGTAAACAGAGATGTGTTTCTAATCAACAGAGATGTGTTTCTACCTGGACAAACAAAGGAAACCCAGGGTTACTGCCGTCCACTCCAGCCCTTTGTGGTGCTGGGGCAGGTGGGTCTGGAGGAACACATATGCACACACACCGGGGCTGTGTACTCATTAACCAAACTAACAAAAAAACATATTTAAAATAGTTTCATCATATTCCTTCAATTTAAAACTGGCTGGCTATGTCATTGGAGAAACCATCTGTGTATAAGCATGTAATTAGTGGATGACAGAGTCAGACCGTTTTAGAAAATATCAAAGAGAGTAGGATGTAATTTGCTTTCCTCTAGAAGAAGTCTGCATGTGTTTTTTATTGGTGTATGTCACACACACTTGCGCCACACATACACCCACATGTACACACACCCAGAAAGTCACCCACAGATCAGTACCATGGACAGCAAAATTATATTTAGCTTTCGGTTGATTGGAGCAATTGTTTTCTTTGCTATCTTCAGTTGTCACTGTATTATAGTATATCTGATTTTATTGAAATTAAAATGGTGTTGTAATAGCCAATGCAACTGGGGTTTTCTTGACTTTGTATGTGACTCTAAATCAATTGGTGAATTTTCTAGTAGTCAATCACAAAAACATGAACTTGTTAGTAGTGCTGTTGTAGGTCATAACTGTGTGTTCCATCATATTATATGCCTTATGGACTTCACCAAACAGATTGTGTTATCCAGTTCGCCATATAACAAATGTATGGTTGAATATAATCTGTCACTGTGTGACTGTAGTCTTGAGGTGTCCATCCAATATATCATGTGGGCAGATTAACTAACAGTTTACAGAGTGAAAAGGTTGTAATTGAGTTTTTCATTTCCTGACTATGGCTTCCCCAGTGATTTTTACCCACGCACAACCACTGTTGTCCAGGTGTTGCAAAAAGTGAAATAAAGACCAGTAAATTGGGGCCTGGTTGGTGGAGAGAATGAGAGAGATTCTTGCTAGACCATGAGGAGAAGAGAACCTGGGCTGGGGGAGGAGAGGAGAAGTGAGTTGTATGCCAGCAAGCTATTCTATGTAACGGTCCCCCTGTGACAATTCAGAGAGGATAGATTTCTTAGAAATGCTTATCGGTTTGAAATGCAGTGAAATAGATCAAATAGAGCGTTCAATGTGTTGCTTTGTCGGTTATATTAATTCCATTGAATAGCATTTAATCGTACACACAAAATCCATCTAGTTAACTTTAGACAAACCAACCACATAGCTCCGGAGATAATTTTGAGCTGGGGTTGCCTGTCCGGTTGATTGGGTTTGGGAGAACACAACATGGTAGAGGTCCCTGGCGTGTGTCAGGGATAGACCTATGTTACATCACCTATGGAAAACGTCTCCAGCCTTACTGCTGGGTGATTTTCAGCTTAGGAAGCAGCAAAGCCGCTTAGGACTCTTTATTTAACCGGATCGTCAGTCTGATGTGTGGGCACTTCAGTTTTATGACGCACTCTGTTTGCTTATTTTCAGGACAGGACAATTGGTAAGAAAATGAGAGGAGTTGGGTCCTCAGGCCAGAACCGGCCTGGAGTAGGACAGCTGTGCTTTCCATTCACTGGAAATGGCTGGTTAGATTACGAGATGTTCTGGAAGATGAAAGCTCTCAACACTTCTGACGTCATCTTGTTCCCCGGAAAGGTTCTGCAGTATATGAGGCTGCATGTGAAGGGAGAGAAAGGGATGAGGAGGAATGTAATGACGGCACATGGATGTTATGGTCCTTAGACAGGAATAAGTGGGGTGCAGTCATGTTGACCAGCTTTCCTAGACCAGTCTGCCACACATACAACCCATGCTTATCGGCAGTTGTATTGTGGAGGTAGCGCAATGATGACAGGTTTGACAAAAACCCAACCTCTGAGTTATTGTGATATCATTGTCTTTGCGTCAATGTCCCACAGCCTGGCAGATTGGATGGTATTCCGATGACTTTGCTTATTAGTATGTGTTGTGTTTGTCACATACATAAACACACACGCTCACATTAACGCTACTGGTTTGAGTGTGTCGGACCTGTTAGTAAGTATAAGTAATTGCATGGCTTCAATATGAATATGTATACATACAAATTTAATTATGGCAGAGGATGGATATGCCAAATGTTGTCAATGAGAGAACTTACCTTTATAGGGTCTAAAAATAGTACAAATAATTGCAATAGAAAGACAAGAACAACTTTAACAATGCAGGTAATAAAGGGTTTTACACACCTACAAACTACTGTTTGAAACCCTACAAATCTCATTCATAATGAAGAAGTTGCATTGCATGCACGCCGTCATTCTCAACACGAAACCAGGTCAGTGAATCATTGTAAGACATTTTATTCTAATCATATGAAATAAAAAACAAAAAAACAATTGTCACTGGAAAATTAAAATTATTAGAATCAAACATGCCTTATTTCATGAAGATTTGCAGTGTGGACACATGCCTACCGTATTTTCCGCACTATAAGGCGCACTTAAAAGCCGTTAATTTTTTAAAAAAACGACAGTGCGCCTTATAATCCGGAGCGCCTTATATATGGATCCATATATGGATAAATCAGTCTCAACTGTGATCCGAGCTTTCGCGAAGGCAGGAATAATCTCTGAACTGCGTGGCAACAGCAGCGACACTGATTCGGATAATGACGAGAGGAAGCGGGGTAGGTTGGATGCCGTAGTCGCCCAACTGTTCAATTCGGACACTGAAGAAGAAGAATTTGAGGGATTCGTGGACGGGGAATGAACTGAAAAAATTGTGCTTTGAGTTTTATATGTAACTAAACAATGTTGAGTATGCACTAACGTTTGATTTAGTGGTATCAGACTGTTTCTTTTACTACGGTACGTGTTTACTGAATTAGGGAAAAGTTCCCCTAAGTTATGCACTAACGTTTGATTTAGTGGTATAAGTTTCTTTTACTACGTGTTTACTGAATTAGGGAAAAGTTCCTCTCCACGTTTGGGAGAAGAGTGAGCAAGGCTGGGAGATAATGTTAATATGCACATTAACGTTTGAACAGCGTTACCATGGGAGTGAACGTAGTTGTCAGAACGCTTAATAAAGTTTGACTTTATCTGACTTTTTTGTTGACATTCCCTTTAGCACATCTAGTGGATGCTAAACGCAAACCCAGTCAAACGTTTGACTGCAATATCTTATGCGCCTTATAATCTGGTGCGCCCTATATATGAAACATTTTCTAAAATTGGTCATTCATTGAAGGTGCGCCTTATAATCCGGTGCGCCTTATAGTGCGGAAAATACGGTATATGGAAGGGATTTAGTGCATGTCAATAATCTTGTTATTTCTTAAAAAAGTTACATAAATAAACATTTGAAATCCACACTGTGTCTCTACATACATGTGATGATTTAGATTTATTTCCAAGCAGTTTTACAAGGTTACCTTATTCACAGTTGATAGGGCTAAAACAAAGCTGGTAGTGAGATCCTGAGTGTCCACATAAGCTAACATGGTCAACACACACTGTGACATTTCTTCAGGAAGTATGTCAGTGTCTGCTCTTTAGATGGTTAAAAAGAGTTGTTCCGGGCCCTTGTATAGCTGCAACATTGAGAGTGTCAGCAGGCTGCATGAGTGTCACCAGGGCCAAAGTCCCTGTCATCCTGGACCTTTACACCAGGCAGTGTGAATGGAAGGTCCTAAAATGGACCGTAACCTCTGCCACCCAAGCTACAGACTTCAATACCAGTGCCATTTGTATGTTCCCAGCAGAACCCTTTGCCAGTTCTAACCCCAAGCAATTAGATTGTTAAAAAAGACATACAAACAATTTTCAAATAGCTACCTGAGTCTCATTAACGTCATGCATTCAACCCACACAGTGGAATACATTAACGTTATGGCACTATTGCCAAGGGGACTGGTTGATGAGAAATCCACCAGCCAAGCCCATTTTTTACCAGCCAAAATAATGTTTGGCCTTTTGGTGTCACACAGAACATCACATCACATCATCACAGCATCGTCATCTTATAGTTGCCAGTATCTTGAAACTCCTTTATCTCCAAATCTATATTTGAAGCTGAGAACATTGGCCCTGCAGACATTGTATACACATTCAGCATTTTAGATGTATCAATTATTGTGGCAAATAAAAATCTCTGAGAATTACCCATCGACAGAATTGTCAAATCTTTTAAAAATGTTTTACAGATCTATCCATGTCTTATTAAGTAATTTACATTTAAGTTGTTCTGGATCAAACAACTTTTGCTATGTTTTCCTACAAGTTGGCTTAAATAAGGGGGTAAATTGGTTACTTTGTCGACCAAAAGCTTATTGACCCAACCATTGACTAAAGGACTAAATGGGGTCATCACTGATGTTCATAAACCTTATTGACCTCGAGCCCCCTGTAAACAGTCATGGTAATGTTAGTCATATTGTTAATATTGGGTTAGGGTTAGCGTAACAGCTGATTGGTAACGGTTTTCAAATCTGTTGAAAAGGTTATTGGAAAGTTCAGAAAAATATCTATATATCACAATAAGCTCCTCTTATGATTAGAAAAGAACATCATTACAAATCCTGTCCACTTCCTTGTAAGGAAGCCACCACTTTATTTTGGGCTGTGGGATTCTAGTGGTTGTTGTGCTGAAATCGGTGCTGAAAGCCACCTGTCTGTTGTCTTGTGCATTTTGGATCAGGTTTTCTTAAAGGACCTTTCTGTATTTTGATCTATTCATCTATCCCTCAATCCTGACATGTCTCCTATTTCCTGCCGCTGAGAAGCATCCCCATAGCAAGATGCTTCCACTACCATGCCAGGTTAGGAGCAATAACTTAACGTCTTCTTTACACTCACCATTATATCCAGGCACTTGACTATACTGAAATGTTTCCCACTTTAAATGTCACCTCCCAATGGATAAAAAATCACATGCGTTTTAAGAAGTATTCATCTTTCCAGTATTATATTTTCTCAAGTTCCACATTTGAGAATGTGTTGGTTAGCGCACAATTATTGCATAGGAAACTTCCAGGGCAATGTCCAACCCCATGCTATTGAATTGAAAGTAAATGTTTTGTGCCAGATGCTATGGAGCGCTAGACTGACAGCCTATGACTATCTTGTCTGATAGCAATGCTTTAGTCAGTGTATCCTCCCACACACTGCACACCATGCCTCTGTTAGTGTGTCTGTGTCTGTCCTTCCTTGGAGGGCTCAAGGGGTGGGGCCGCATAGTGGGGCAGGCCCTTAACCTGCTATCTTGTCCTTCTACTCGCACACAAGCATGAGCTCATGCAGACACACACACACACTCTGTCCATCGCTTCGTCAGTCAGATGCTGTCTGTCTCTGTCGTCACAGGATACAGCAGCCTTGTGACACTGACAGGCAGGCAGGGCCAGTGTGGAGTGGCTATAAATAAACAGACTGCTGCTGGGGAGGAGAGGAAGGGGTGGGGGGAGAAGGAGAAGGATGGAGAGGGGGAGCAGAGGGCAGGCATTCAGTGAACTCTTCCTCTAATGAAATATCTTCTTTTTTTTTGCAGAACCTGATTGTTTTCAATTCTTTTTAAATTTGTCTCAAGATATTTTAACTGTTGGCTTTTTTTTACTTTTTTTTGAGGAACAAACCTTTTTGAGAAAGTTTTGCAACATAACAACAGTCCCCCCCCTATTGACGATAACGGTGGTTCCCACACTGTCCACTGGGGATACTACTTGAGCAGACTCATCAGATCATAGGCTTACTGTGAAATCAATTTACATTTCAGACATTTGCCAGATGCTGTTAGCCACCTACGGTTCGTAAAATGCACACGGGGGAGTGAGCAGACAGAGCAATTGTCATGCTGTGGTTCTGTAACCCAGAAATACTTAGAACCACTGCTGTATGACATGAGCACAGGTCTGTGAATGCAATGCATTATGAGAACATTAGGTCTGGCTCTCTAATTATTCAGAGCCCAGAACAACTAGGCCTATGTAAAGTGATTTCCACTTCCGCAACGGTGGTTCAATTGAGCTGTTCGTACAAAGTTACAAAGGTTCATTTTTGAAAATTTCTCTGAAGCTCTTTACTAAGGCCCAATGTTGAACAGAACGTGCCAGAAGAGCAATCCTCGTGTCTCCTGTTTGACATGTCGTGTCCAGGGGCTTGTAGTTACGCTGTGTACAGTGTCGCTGTCCCCGTTAGGTGCAACTAGTTTATCAATAATTTCTAACAGAGTGCCAATGTTTGCATGGGTGGACAATAGGTTATAGTCTGTGAGCCTATTGTCCTATCCTGTTGTGTGTGTGTATCCGTGTGTATGTGGCCAGACAATCTCTGAGGCAGGGACAGTGTGTATTAATAGAGTGCTGGTGCTGCCATGATGACAGACTAGAGCACCGTTGTGTGAATTTGTATCATGACAAGCAATGCTTATCCGTTATCCCTCTTGGAAGTTTGCCTGTTTTCTTTACGCTCGTCTAACTATGTCCAGAATGAAGGTAACAAGCCTATCACTTTAATGCACTTATTGTTCAGGGTCATCCCTCAATGACTCCTCAAGCTCTAGCAATTCCTTTAGACATTGCAGAACAGCTTGGTCTGTTTTTCTCCTAGGACGCATGTCCCAATCTCCTAATATCCCCAGTCAGTTGGAAGTTATGGTGAAAAGACAAGGTTGAAATGTCTCATAGAACATTATTTATTATTGATCATTACTTTAAAGTGTAAAAATGGTTAGTTCTGAAGAACCATCTCCAGATCCATAACATGTTTTATGCCTGCAATATTATTTGGCTTACTCTACAATAGTGGCATACAATTCAAACTGAAATTGTTAGTAGCAATTATTTGTCATTAACTCACCGTGGGCCATGTTTCCTGTCCAATCAAGTGATGTGGCTGGGTGAATACCTTATAAAACAGTGACAAAAATCTAATTAATGAAATGACTGGCTGTGATTGGCCTATATTTCATTACATGTGAATGTTAACTAGCTAGTAGCTAAACTTGCTCTGAGCACCCAGAAGAGAAAATGGCTATTTTCAGAAATGTTGTTTTTAACTGGAACAGCAACAGTGATGAGAAATTGAATGCATTCATTGAAGACGAATTCTGGGCATACATATCGACCTGGGGATGCTGAGAAAACCAAAGATGTCTGATTATTGGAGTGGCGATATGGATGTCCAGGAACCACTTTTAAATACTAAGCTCTTCCTTACATTTTAACAAGTTGAGAATCAAGAGAGGGTAACCAAATTACGATCCCCAAGAGTCCATAGTCTCTTTCCGGAGAGCAGGGTTTTTCTGATAGTACATCCCCAGAAAACGCCAGGTTTGGCATTGCTTTTCCCTCAGCTAAGAAATTCTCAGCATTTTAGAGATCAGATATCTGTAGAAATGTATAGTTGTGCATTGTTTTGTTTTTTGTAGTTGGTGGCGGATCATAAACCTACTCAAAAATAGCTGGGCAAACCAGCAGGTAAATTACGTCCATCTAGATTAAACACATGCATTTATTGAAGGGAAACGTGTTTTCTGTTGAGCTCAGCTACCTTTAGAGTAGGTTTATGTTCTATCTATACCTATGTAATTATGCACAACAAAGAATGTCTACAAATATCCAATAACTGATATAAAGACAATTTCTTGGTTGGGTTCACATGAAGGTTTGGTAGCACAGGTGAACTGAAAAGTCAGCACAGATGAGAGCAAACTTTCCATTACAAAAAGTTATTATTGTGTACAGAACATTTAAACAACTTTAAATTACTTGGTCGTATTGCCTTTACGAACACACAAATCCGTATAAAACAAAGAGCAGTACAACTTGGCATTGATTGTAAAAAATATATGACAGTTTTGATAGTGGTAGGTTGACTCCATAACCACATGACCTTTCCCAGTCTGGGAGATACTGGGGCCCACTAGGACTTGGGTTTGCCTGGGTCTTATCACTCTCTTGGCATGGCAGTGGCACTTGTACTTTGGAAGAATAAAGCTTAACAAAATCTACTTGTCTATGGCCTGTTTTAATATTGCATTTGTATATTCATCTTAGAGGAATATAATAGTTAATTATTCAAATAAACGTAATTGAAAAGCATTTACAAGTACAGATCCCAAGTAATATACTTATATAATATAGTACCCTCCGGCATTAAATATACTGCAGAGCACTTTATAGATTGTTATCTGTTTGTGTCCCTACTCAGATCTGG
This sequence comes from Novumbra hubbsi, assembly GCA_016801125.1. Lineage (NCBI taxonomy): Eukaryota > Metazoa > Chordata > Actinopteri > Esociformes > Umbridae > Novumbra > Novumbra hubbsi. The sequence continues at coordinate 80,366 of JACXGK010000027.1, forward strand.
AGCCTGATGACAACACTTCATTCTACATCCTGAATGTGGGCCAGCCCCAGTCTGCGGTCCACAACCCGTCCATGGGCCTTCAGTCACGCCATGGCAGCCTGCAGTCCCACACTCACACCCAGGTCATCAACTCCTCCCCCCATCAGCGCCTGCAGTCCCACAAGGTGTATGACCCCAACCACCAGGTTCAGGACAATGTCAGTACTAACAAATACTGCCCTGTGGCTGGGGGGCCTTCCAAGGCCTTCGAGTGTCCCAGCATCCAGATCACCTCGATCTCTCCCAGCTGTCAGCAGGAGATGGACGCTAACGAGGATGACCTCAGGGGTAATAATCGGGACTATCACCACGGCGATCGGCCCATGTCCAGGGACCACCTTTACCTGCCCTTAGATCACTTTTACCGGGACTCGTCTCTAAGCCCGTCCCCCTGCAGCTCCTTGTCCTCCAGGAGCTGGTTCTCTGACGCCTCGTCCTGCGAGTCCTTCTCCCATGTGTACGACGATGTCGAGTCAGAGCTGACCGACGCAGCCGCAAGGTTTACCCTGGGGTCGCCACACACCTCCCCTGGCTGCTCCCCTCAGACCGGAATCCAGGAGGAGGGTCCCTGGGCCGGGCAGCAGCACCGCCACCCTGCCTTCCACCACTCCCACTCCCTGTCCCCCCGCGCCTCCCCCAGCCACTCCCCGCGCACTTCCGTCACCGACGAGAATTGGCTGAGCCCACGGCCGCCGTCCCGTCCGTCCTCGCGGCCCACCTCACCGTGTGGGAAGAGACGCCACTCCAGTGCAGACATCTGCTACCCGGGGGCCAGTGTGTCCCCCTGCCACTCCCCGACCCCCACCCCCCAGCCCTCCCCAAGGGGCAGCGTGACAGAGGACACATGGATCGGAAGCCCCTCCTTGGGCATGTCCCCGTTCCAGTGCTGCCCTTCCGAGGCGGACATTCCCTCCAAGACCAGGAAGACGTCCCAGGACCAGACAGGCTCCATCGGGGTGGCTGGGGACCGAAGTCTGGACGACTCCGGGAACATGTCCCCACTCCTAGACTCTCCCTCAGAGGACACCCTCCACTCCCTGAAGAAGGACGGGCCGGGGGACCAGTTCCTCGCAGTGCCATCACACTTCACATGGAACAAACCCAAGCCAGGACACACACCCATCTTCAGGTAATTTAGTGTCTATATCTGACCTTTCTTTTCCAACGTATTAAAATGACCATTGTTTGATTCTTAGGATTTAGTACATAACAGACGAGTAGACTGTATCTGAATACGGACGCCTTATCTTTCATGACCGCTAAAGTACTGGAATTATTTACAACTTGTTACAAATATACTACATCAATTATATTGGATACTTCTAATAAATACTGAAATAATTACTTTTTTAAGAATAGCCTTAATAAAACAGTTTTTGCTTATTTTTTTTTGTCTCCTACTCTTAATTTCTCAAAAGTCACACAATTTCATACTTAGACATTTTAAATGGAATCGGAACAAATACACCTAAACAAAAATGACAAACACAGTCATATTTGGAAATGAATAACTTGTGGTTTATGTCTCTCTATCCAGTATACAAATAACACTAAAATATGGTTTGGTTTACAGACCCAAAATATATATATGAAAAAATGAAAACGAAAGAAGCACTTTTTTGGGGGTGAAATGCTTGGAGTCACCTCACCGTATTTTCCTTTGTACAAAAGTAATTTCATATATGTTTCTGGGAATGCTTGTTTAGACCCACATGGCCTGAAAATGTGTTTAGGACCCAAAGTCATGAGGGCTCTTGTCTGAAGTAGCACAGTCTAACATAGGTTTATTGCGTGCTGGGGGAATCACCACAGCACACACACAAATTAAATGGAAACTTGCACAGATGGTTGTATTTCACCCCTTTCCATTTAACCCTACATTTACATGAACTTATTAGTCATTTAGCAGAAGGTCTTGGCCAGAGCGACCTTTGCTCTTAAGATCACATCTCAGTACTAGTAAGGACACCTTTTACAGTGAAGTTGCAAGTCAGTGTTAGATGGAAGAGAATGTATATATATATATATATATATATACATACTTTAGCTTTAGTTTATGAAAGGCACAATAAACAAGGGTTCATTGTGTGAATCCTACATGCTTTGTCTTACAGACATAATATAAATTAATAAAATTGAAATGTTGGGTCAATCTACACAGAATGGTAACTATTGGTAGATGGTTTTAATAACCGGAATATCCGTTTTAGCAAGGTTAAGGGTGGGTAATATGTTTTGAATGATGTGGAAGGAGATGTTTGTTGTTGCTTACCAAGATGACATTGAATGTTGTGGCCTGGTTTTGAAATGGTTGTCTAACATTCATCAAAAATAAACTTCGACAGAGTGTAAAGATTTGTTTTATAGAATGCTAGGCAAATATTGTGCAATCCAGCTTTTCAAAGAGACTACAGCTCTCAAGGTTTATCTGTCATGTATTGACTTAGAGGGTTGAAAACCTATCAAGAGCCTGTGCGTTAGTGTTTAAGCTTTCCTTAATTTTAGAAATATGTTACAAATGTTTTGCCACTTTGACATTAGAGATATTTTGACGGTAATCCCCTTTTGTAATGTGACAAAAGTCAAGTGGGTTATATCTGACTGGGGTGTAGACTGGAGCCCAATGTGTCTGCTACTCTATGCCCATGGATCTCTGCTCTCCCAATGTGTTGAACAGATGAAGGCATGGCCTTGTTTGTGTGTACTGGCCCCTAGCACTATAAACCAGCACATATGGCAGAGGGGCCACGCAATCGCTGTGTAGTCCAGCCATCCTCCTAAAACACCCCTCATTCACACGCATGGAAGATCATTTGACCAGTTTACCGGTCAGTGAATCGTTGGTTTTATCTAATGAAACTGTGTTGTGGTCTATTGCAATGATACAATAGTATATATGTGAATTTGATTAACCATAATAAAATGGTTTTGGTCTTTAGTGCTACACTGGCTTCAAGAGTTGGATTTAGAAAGTGCTATACTGTAAACAGGGCTGTCTCCAGTCTGCTGTAGAAGGTTCTGGAACTGCTCCACTCTGTTTCGGTGAGGTTTTCTGCTGGACAGATGGTCCAGGTGTATATCTGCTGGGTGGGTGTCAATGTTTAGTGGCTAGTCAAGAATGTTATGGGACCGGGGGCTTGAGCTTCAGCCAGAGCTTCAGACTGACACTGGGGCTTGCTTTATCAGTTCCCGATAGTCTGATTCAAATTGTTTTCTATGCTGACAACTAGCATACTAACATGCTAAAATAAATACAAAATATCATAATCAAGTGATGAGAGATATAAATAGCCACTATAGTTGCTACATAACACAAACAGATTTCTGACCAGGCTAGTCCATTCCTAACATCTCTAACCACAGACATCCATGTTCACATATTGTGATTGAGGTTCATATGGCTTTACAGTTGAGGAGGATGTACAGGGTGTCTGATGTAGGCCACAGGACGTGCTCGGTATCACTAGGCTGGGAGCTCGGTGGTACGGAGCAAGACACCCGAGAAAGGTTACACTATTTCAGGCCGCTCCTTACCGCTCTTTTACTTGGCTTGACACACCTTAGGTTTCCTAGTTACCCCCTCCTGTTACCGTGGCCACTGGCCGGGGCAAACATACACTTCCTGGGTTGTCAACCGAGTGTCACACCAGCCTTTGTTTTAGGCCTTCAACTTTCAGAAACTGGTTTCCCAGATGTAGATTAAGCCTATTTCTTGACTACAAAACATTCTCAATGAAAAACATTTCAGATTTAAGTTCTATAAAATTCATGAATATGCTTGAGCAGGTTCTGAGAAGCTAGCCTTTTGTATAGCCCATCTACATTTTTACATATGCCTATGTATGTGAGCTGTTTGCATACTCATATGCAGTGTTTATGGGGGTTTTCTTTTGCCATTTGAGGGGCAAGCTATCCTAAAGCCTTCTTTTATTAAATGTCCTCTGGGAGCTGGTGCCGGTGGTACAATACTCCTCATTGACCAAATGTCAAAAACGTATGCTTCTACTTTTCCTAAAATGTAATTCTTTCCACATTTCTTTTTCTTCATTCCTGTCAGGACATGGTATACAGTGAACTGGGTCCAAAGAAAGCCAGCCTCCACATTTCTCTCATTTAGTCTGACCAGTGCTGTCAGCAGTCAGCCATATGCCCACTTTCTGACGGATGGATGAAGTAGAGGGAAATAAAATGGGCGCTGTTCTTTTTAGTTCCATGTCCTTCAGCAAGTTAACATTGATTTTAGTTAGTGCCTGTGATCCGTCTGCCGTGTGAGGACTGAGTGGAGGGAAGTTCTGTGTGGATTGTTTGCGTGGCGTAGACTTCACTGTTGAAAGCAGCCACTGGAGAGACAACTTTCCTTTTGCCGTGATTTGACAGGGGCCAGAAATATACTTAATAGCTTAGCAAAGAAGCCAGTGGTCAGTCTAGTTACTGTGGTGTATGTAGGTAGGAATATCAGGGTGTAAGACCATGCATGTGCACACACACATATACACACACACCCACATATACACACACACCCACACACACACACACATGTATACACACACACGCGCTTTCCATTTCAGCCCATCCATACTGCACACTACTTTGGTCTTTCTGTAACCGTTAACAGACCAGGAACACCTGTAGGGAACACAAGCTGAGAGCTCTTTTATAACTAAGTCTATGATGCCCAGTCTTTTTCATGAATGATTCAGTGTGTAGTAGTATATACAATTAATTACTGACAACCTAAATGATGTTTTTACAATAATATGCGTAAATTGGATGTTTTATGTCCTGGTTCTAGGTCAATAGAGCCATGGGCTAAGAGACTGAGAGACACTTTCTCTGTGTGGAGGGACATGGTGGTGTGCTGTTTATTTTCGAGTGCAGCTGTTCAAATATGATTGTGCCCTACATAGATAAAAACAGAAGGAAAAAAGATACAACAGACTGCAGCCTCTCATCCATACAACAGTACTGAACAGCACACCCAATTTCTGCATCCACCTCAATAAACTGGAGTTGTGAGGCATTGTAGTGAAAACCCCCGTAGTGATTCACCACTTGAACAGTGTAATGTTTTTGGAGTACGGTTAGCCTAACGTTTCTGGGCATTCCTATGATTCACTCCCTTTCTCTCTTATGGGGGCTCAAAACACCATAATCTTTGTTCAGTCAGTGTATTGTATTCGTCGTTTGCCATTAGTAGTAGTGTAGGCCAATGCGGTCCGTAGTGTTACCAGAGGATGTGCTTCAGTTTAACCTGCACCCACCCACATGTCGACAATACAGTCCTCGATAGTCCTTTGGCATTGGTTCTTTTACATGATTATTGTTTTATTAAGTGTATTCAAAACATTACATTATGTTTATAACCTTTGTCAATGCCTCATAAGGATGGGTAACAATAACAAATAAGTCATAAAATATGTCTTTAATCCTGGTCGAGTTAATAATTATCCCCTGGATGATTTATTAAACCACACAGGCTCATCAAAAATAGTTGTCCTTCTGAACTTGAACAGTTGAGTAAGAATCACTATCAAGTCAACATGGAATTGGTCTCTATAATAATGTACTGAATCACACTGTAAAGTGAAAGACAAATATGCACAATAGAATATTCCCAAGCATGCCAATTTCATGCAACAAGGTCTAAAGGTTCAGCGCAAAACTTATTGCAATGGAAGGTATCTATTGTTCTAATTGCCTTGCATTGCCTAAAGCCAACACAACTGAGTGCTGCGTCATGGTTTGGTTATGCCTGACATTAGCAGACTGGAGAGTCTCTGCTGGATTGGAGTTAAGCACAGGTTAAGTACAGCCACAATTCCTAGAGGAAAACATGCTTCAGTATAAGTTAGACCAGACACCAGAGGAATTTACCTGTCAGCATGACGTTAACCTTCAACACAAGGCCACATCTACCCTGGATGCTCACTGAGAAGACAGTGAATGTTCCGGAGTGGCCGAGTTACAGATAAGCTTGAAAATGCACTGCAAAACGTAAAAAAGCTGTCTAACCATAACAGACTATGAAGAATTGCATAAATAGCAATGACGGGTATGCCCTCTGCCCATCTTTATGATGTCCATATGATGTGTCTAGGCACGACACCTTCAGCGATGCCAAGCCTATCCAGCAGTTCCCTCAGTGGTCTTGTATGTCCATAGGACCTCCTCCTTGCCGCCCCTGGACTGGCCCCTGCCCCACCAGTTTGGCCAGTACGAGCTGAAGATCGAGGTGCACCCCAAGGCCCACCACCGAGCACACTACGAGACGGAGGGCAGCCGAGGGGCAGTGAAAGCTGCATCTGGGGGTCATCCTGTTGTCAAGGTAAGGCGTTTAACTACAGCATATCGCAGTCCATATTATATATATGTATATATATATATAACAGTCATTTAGTAGCACTTTCACTGAGCTTTCAAGTTGACAGCCAGTGATACTATAACCAACCGGTGGTCTAATAAATTGGCAGAACAAAGGTAAAATGACTCTATTCAGATTGATTGACCTCTCGTGACTTGTAGAATCAGGACTGTTGCTGTCGCTGGCACGCTGTATCTCAACTTTTAATTCGTAATTTTATACAGCCAGCTGGGCTACATTGCCAATGATAGGCAATTAAACTGACACTATAGTGAATGGTCTCAGTTTACCTGTTCTTCTGAGCTTCTGAGTATTATCACACAGTTACCGCCCCGCCCGTGCCTCTGTACCTGTAGAAGGGGTAGGCTGTGGCAGTAGGCTGTGGCAGTAGCCCGTGGCAGTAGGCCGTGGCAGTAGGCCGTGTCAGTAGGACATGTCAGTAGGCCGTGTCAGTAGGCCGTGGCAGTAGGCCGTGGCAGTAGGCCGTGGCAGTAGGCCGTGGCAGTAGACTGTGTCAGTAGGCTGTGTCAGTAGGCTGCGGCAGTAGGCTGTGTCAGTAGGCCGTGGCAGTAGGCCGTGGCAGTAGACTGTGTCAGTAGGCTGTGTCAGTAGGCTGCGGCAGTAGGCTGTGTCAGCCGTCGTCACACCAAGCGGAGCAGGGTAAATGATCAGCCTCACTGTCACCCCACTTTGTTATGTGATACCCCAGAGACCAGGGCAGAGTCCCAGGCTACGTGCTGCACCAGACCTGAATTTAAACAATAGTTCAGGTTGGTTTTAGCAGGGAAGTAGTGAAATTGTTCCCAAACTCCAGGCAGGCGCTATGCTCCCTAGGATTTCGAAGGTTTTTAACTTTCCGAACCCGGGTCTGCTACGGTGGGCCTCCTCAGTTCAGTGGGCTGATGGTTCATTTCTCAGCTGGCAGCCGGAGCAGAGCCAGGCAGCAGGTGAATATTTGATGCCCCTGGGTTACGCATCCTTTGTGTGGTGACGGAAGCCGGCCAGGCGGCACCGTGAGCCGTGACCACGGTTATGTAATCCAACAATGCCTCGGCTCGGTTGGACGTATGTGTGTGTGTGTGTGTGTGTGTTACCCAACGACAGCCTGGCTAATAGGAGCCAGGAGAACAACTGTCATTACGGTCCACTCCCTCAGGATTCAGATAATTAGATTGACAGTTCATTTAGTTGGCCACAGCAAGACCACAGGTTGATCTACCAAAGTACTCCTACATGGGGTATTATTGTGCTGTGGTGGTCACCCTTGCATGTGTTAAGACATTGTCACGACTTAACTCTTAAAACAGTAGGCCGGTATTTTATGCCTTGGCTCTCTTCATCTCAAGGCTAGTTAGGCAGACAGGGTCCTGATAGTCCATCAGTCAGAGCTAATGTTTAACTATTTCAACTGCAGCACCCTTTTTGTGTGCCGGTGCATAATTTAGATGTTAAGGCACTAGCCCTAATTCTTCGTCCAGAACGAAGCCGCTTTTTGTAGCATGGGTCCTTGCTTTGTGTGTGTGCCTGGGTTCAGGTATGTTTGGGAGTGTATGTCATGCTGTCTCAGACTGGTGTGAAAACTCCAAGGATGCAGATTATTGCTGGTCAAGCAGGTCCAGCAGCGTTGGTCTTGTTTACTAAACAGAAGCTCCTTACCGTGGACTTATGTCCAAGAAGGTCATCCTATCATGAGGGACGACACCATTTGTTTTCACGGAAAACACTTTTGTTCTGAATCAAGCTTTAACACCTGACTCCTTAACTAATAGTGTAGCGGCGCATTTTGTCCTACGCCCGTATTTAGAAATGGCCTCAGGGTAAGACTGCTCTATGTTCAGGGCCCATATCCACAAATGATCCGACTAGAAAATTGGTCTTTAGTGCTGAGGACAGACATTTTACTCCTGCACTTATGAGTCAAAACAAATGCTATGAATGAAGCCTGCTTAGTCATAAGACTACCACTAAGTAGCCGGATATTTAAGAAGTAAAGACATTCTAGCAAGTGTCTTTGACCTAAGACTGGCAATTACTTTTGCACAGTTTTAGAAAGCATTGTACCTATGTTAACTTACGTTTTTTATTGGCAAGTGACTTGATTCTTCCTGTGACAATAAGATTTAGAGTATTTGAATGGGTGTGACAGGAGTTTATTATATTTATATCATGAAAATGGTAACCATAATACTTGTTACATTCTTTTAAATATAAGAGTTGTTAAAAAAGAGGATTGATGACAACGAGAACTGAGAGTAGGGCAGTATGATCTGGATGAAACATTCAATCTGAATGTGTGGCCAAATATTGCAACTGCGATTATGACTAAATCATTTCTGCAACCAGTGCAGATGACCTGACTTCTAAAATGGATGATAGAAATCATAGTCTACACTAACTAAATGATTAAAAATAAGAGTTTAAATTATTACAAATTTCAGGGTACAGCTGGTGTCTTAAACATTGTAGTTATGTATAGTGATTTAAAGTAATGGTATTTGTTACCTTTGCTCCATTGCCAGTAGTTAGGCAGACCTTAATACATTTTCTCCTGTACCAAGTATGTTCTGCTGTTATCGACCTTGAAGCTGATAGTTTTAATATCCGTGTTGTTGTGGATGTGGGACAATACCTCAGTGCCACTTGCTAGCTAGAACTAAAATGAAAAAAACATACAGCATTTGAGTAAAACATTGTATATAGCCAAGAAATATGAAGGGTCTCATTTCAGGAGATAAAGTCTTATGATCAAATAAATCATGAGGTTGTTGCCCCACAAAATTATTTTATGCAGTAACTAAACTAAAACAAACAATTAGCACTTTATTTTGTATACATAAAGTTTTGAAAATGTATTAGATTTTATGTAGACTGCTTTACCTTACACCTAGGCATAATTTATTTATTTTTGCAGTTTTTGTATACTAAGAACACATTCTTATTTGTACCAACAACCATGTGGAATTTTTTTATTTCATCACAACATCTTTCTTATATTCCTATTATGCATTTGTATTAAATACCTTGTGGGCACGCTAGATTTCAACCCTAACTCTTACTATATTACTATTTTGCATTTGTATTAAATACCTTGTGGGCACGCTAGATTTCAACCCTAACCCTTACTATATTACTATTATGCATTTGTATTAAATACCTTGTGGGCACGCTAGATTTCAACGTGGCCAGTTTGAACCAGTGGCGGGAGGTTCAGCTCTTTTTAGTGCCACTGAATTTTGAGTCCTTCTATGAAAAGCGCAAATCTTTTGACTCATTTCATATTTGACTCAGTAACACCCATTGGATGACCCATTGAGGGCAAGCAATCAACAGAAAAATAAAATCATGATTCCACGCACAAGCCACTGATTCAGTTTCGGGGACTGAGCTGCCATGTTTTACATTTGTTAGTGTGTGCATTTATAGATACTAGGTACGATACCTTAATGCGTTTAAAACCATCGCAGCTCAGTTGCGTGTGTGTGGCTCGTTTGCAGCCACCCACGCAACACACGAAACAGACACTAGAAGAAAGCTTGATGTCAGGACAAGAATAATTCACAATACAAATCATGAAACAAAAAAATGTGTCGTGCCGGAGCAACCAATTTAAAATCTAACCAAAATACGCCAAGAATAAAGCTTGCAAAATGCTGGTTTCAGTCTGGTGTTTGTTGACATTGTTTGGTCCATATGTCCTAAGTAAATGTTTGAATATGAAATTAGACAGGTTAAAGTTTGGTTAATCAGGTTTTTATTTCAGGGTATATATGTACATATGAGTTTCACCATTTTGAATGACATAATGACGTATTTCACATCACCAGGTGTTTAATATAATTAAGATAATGTCCAAATGAAACAACCATGTTTAGTATAAGTTTGCATATTCTCTGCATGTAATAGTGGCCTGGTTTCATCTACCCATGGACAGGCCTTTCTTTTCATAAAAATCTGGAGTTTGATATCTGGAGTTTTACCAATTTTCCACTTTTTGAAAAAAATTACTTGTTGCTATGGCAGGTTTATTAGTCATTGACTTACCTTCTGATTAGTTTATGATTAATACTGTCCAATATGTATTATAACAGACTTCAGATTTTATATTTCTGATGCCGTCATTAATTTTACATTGTTAATAAAGAATAGAAAGCCACACTTTCCTGCCATCACTTTGGTACGTGTTGATCAGTCTTATCTGTCTGTTGCTTCTACGAATGGTAGTGTTTGACACATCAACGCCTACCTCCTGGAGAGGGTTCCTGATAAGCATTTCTTTGAGTGTTCTTCATTCATCCATTGTCATCATTGGCTTAGCAGGCAGTATAGAGTGCTACACATTTAATTATGTTGTTTTTGAATAATCTTTAGTGTCATAGGGGTCTTTTGTTACTTTCATTGACATTTTTTTTGTCTTCCCGGAGGCAGACACCAATAGCAGACACCAAAAAAAGGAAAACAGGCAAACCAAAGACTAGCACAAAGGCTAGCACAAAGACTAGCACAAAGGCTAACACAAAAGCTAAAATCTAAGCTAGGTGTTTACAACTCTTCCATGCCTGCAAAAAGGATGTGATTAAATACACCTGCCTAAGCGGAAACATCTTCCAAGCCATTGGTCCCATTAACTTTGTCTCCCTGAATATGGAAACCTTTCTGTAGGTTTGGGAAGGCCAAGACACCGAAGGTGGCAGAATGAAGTGCTTGTGTATGGATGTAGGGTTCGTGCATTGACTAAAGGAAGGGATGATAGTGTTGTAGAGTAGAGCTTTAACTAAAAGCCTGTGGAGTGTGGAGACTGTAACTAGTGAAAGGTTAGGATGTTTTGTATGAATATGGTAGAGCTTGTACTTGCAAGAGCAACATTTCTGTGAAAAGGTGTTGTGCTGGTACACATCAATGCATATTGCAGTTCACAAGGGGAACACTATGGAGTTGGCAACCCTGGTAGAGAGGTTTTCCCCCAGAAGAAGAGTAGCTCTGTCTTCTTAAAAAATCACAAAACAACACGTGAAATATTCAATGTGCACTTCATGTAACCATATTTTAATGTTTTATGTATTTCAGAAGTGCATAATCGATTTGTCAAGTAACAGCCTCTGAAAATAAACTGGAAAATAGAATTCAGTTTGCTTTGGTTAATGATTGCATGATGTTGAAGTTCACAACATGCAGATTCTATTTAGGTCCAAGGCATTTACACCAAAGCATATCAGGCAACCTCACGTATGAAGTTGCTCAGTTGACCCCCTTGTCTATCACATGCCTTTGGGTGCCAGTGGGATTCAGCGCCCCCTATCCTTCAGTCAGAGAATAGGCGCCAGTGTCTTATTTTTTCTTCACCTTTGTTCCTGATCACTGTCCCTTTTTAAGTTCCCAGTTTCTTTATATATTTGCTTGTAATTGTTTTTGTCCCGTTCAGTTTTTTTCCGTGTCTTGTTTTTTTCTTTTAAAAGTCTTTATTTATGCCCTCTGTTTCTTGTGCACCTGTGTCCTGTCTCTCTAATTCAGACATGAACATTTGACATTCATTTGAATACATAAGTCTCCTCAAAATGGTTTATGTGCAATATACATTCAATGTGTCAAGATTTAATATATATTTTTTTGTTACTTACTCCATTATTCTCTTTTTACATTCAGTATATCCGAACTGTATGTATTTCCTTTTATTACATTTCTTTGGTTTAGGAATTTGTACACCTATGGGAAGTATGGGAGGCGAGAGTTTTCGCTCTAAAGGCAGTAGGCGGTAGATTCAAACCGTGCTGCGGCAGTAGGGCTGCAGTGCACTGGAGGCAGCGGCTTGGACCCGTGGACCGCCTCAGGTCACACCCGTCCCTGGATGGTTTCTTGGTTCCTCACCCGCTCCTCCTGCTCTGTGTCTCTCCATGTGAGCTCCAGACGTCCTGGGCAGTTACCTGACTCTGATGATGTCATTACATAATGGCATGGCTTCCGTCTGTGGTGAACAGCCTCCTTCTGTGACTGCTGTGTACGTTGTCCAGATCAAGACACTCAAACATACCATAACAAATAGCCACAGAGTTGCCATTTCAACAAAAAAAACTAGTGCAGCATTGGGAGCCATGGAAACGATGACAGGACTGGAGGAGGATCTGATGCCCATAAAAGGATAAACCCAATAAGTTATACATCATGGCAAGGCAGCTAATATTTTGTAAAGCTCCATCCTCCAGGTGAATTGGGTTAGTCTCTGGTTTGTGTGGGTGAAGTGGTTAAATGACTGATGATCTTGTAGTTTGCCAGTCTGGAAAAAAGCCAGATTTTTAAGATAATGTGCTTCCTCCTGCTTTGTGTTTGATTGCAGCTCTCTGCTTTAGAAATCACACATAACAGAGTTTAGAATGGAAGCTAGTTGTCTTCACTTCAAGTCTTCTTCAGTGTTGCTGAATTTCTTTAACTAAATGTTTACACTTCAGCAACTCCTCTTATAATGTTTTTAAAAAATCTTTCACTTGCTGCCAATTCAACAAAAAAGCTGGTCTTTCTCCAGAAGTGCCAATATGTGTTTACCTGCCATTCTGTGTCTTAGAAAACACATAAAATATGCAATTGATCTTATTCAGCAACAAAATATATGACACAAATTTAAAAACACTCAATGAAAACAGTATGTGATAGAGCTGTGTGCTGGGGCTTTTGCTATGGCGCCATGGAAACTGTACAATATAAACATATTTGTTCATGATGTTTTGGTTTTCAAAAGACTTTAGCTGGGATTTAAATATATTCTGTTTGCTCTCATTACACCTGGAAGGAGAGAATAGACTTGCCTCTTACACTCTTTTACAGCTGTCATCATGTACGCTTTTACACTCTTGTTGTGACTTGCTTCAAATACGGATGTCTTTCTGCTGGAATGAGCTGCTTAAAATAGTGACACATTACCTGCTGTTCTTCAGCTTGAGTTTACATTGCTCTGAAGGCAAACCTTTTGGCTCGAGGGCCTCACTGGATGTGGAAATGTAATTTTTCAAACGCACATTTTTCAATTTTGTAAAAATCTATTTGCTGTCCAAAAAAGGGCAGGTATAAAAATGCTTTGACATACTTTCAATCTCGTTCTAAACATTCGAGTGTCAGGATGAAAGTTGTTGAGGGGCTAAAACCTGTACACAATTACTTGCACAGAAAGAAACAAAAACTGCCTAAAGAGGCAAAAAGTGTATGTATTGTATTATAATAATAATAATTTTCTCTTGTGTTTCAAGTTCATTATACCTAGTGCTTAGCCTTCTCTTCGCCCAGTTCTCTAGCACAAAGTTTCCTAATATTTTGTATCTTTTTGCCTGTCTATGATACTCTTCTACTCATTATATAACTTGACATGGTTTTTCTGTATATCAGAATAGGCTACTAGCCATATTTGTTCATATCCAAAGGTCTACCTTTGATTCTATAAATATAGAATTAAAATGCCATCATGTCAGTTAATGGAAAAACATTTTCACCCTTGCGTTTTCTTTTATTCCCAAATAAAAAAAAAAATATCTGGGAATTACATTGACTATTCAAGCTGAATAAGTCCTATCTTTATGGCAAGTAGAATTCTGGGTATGTGTAAATACACATGGATGGTAAAAGCAGATTATGTACCGTATGTAGGTACGTTTTTGACCATACTGTGTTGGTACTTCAGTCACAATAAACTCATGCTACCTAACCATTGCGGCGTACTTTATCTATCTATAGGACTCATGTTGTATCACTTAGCATACCTAGTTTGAGCAACATGTGCTTGCCTCAGGGCCCTTGTTTTAAGTCAGGTTTTTTATTTCATCCCCAGATTGTCTCGTTTCAGGAGGTCAACAGAGGTCGGTAACTTCAGGGTCTCTTCCCATGACCAAGGGTTCACCAGGTTATCAGGGAGGGCAGTGCTATATGCATGAGAGGAACGTGGGACCTTATCCACACAGGGATCTATCAGCCAACCACTGTTTCCATGTACATGCGTTTATATTACCTACCATGGGTTAATAAGTAATAAAAGGTAAAATGAAGAGATTTGTAAAGAGAAAACTGAAGACTCATTTTGTCTACGGTTACTTCTGGTAACTTCAGAAATGTCTTTAGTACGTTTGGCAGCCAGTGTTGTTCCTGTAACGGTAACTGTGTTGTGCAACACTATTGGGCCATGATTGTTTATGGAGTGTTTAGACTCATAAAAGGTCTGGGTATCAAGCAGGTTTGGGACAGGGATATATAAATATGCTGATGAGACTAAAGTGTGTGAATCTTATAATATCAACTGTAGTTTAACTTCCTGTTTGCCTTTTTATTTCAAAGTGTTATCTGGGGATGTTTATGGGGAAAGCTCTAGCCGGGGACATGCCAATAAAAAATGTGTTGGTCTTCTGGAAAATGGGTTACCTTTATAAGGTACAGTGAGGGAATGCTAATCTTGTCTTGTGTCCCACAACCTCCAGACGAAGAAACACTGGAGTGCTGCAGAAACAGAAAGCTACAGGTCTGAATGTCATAACAGTAATCTGCTAGCTAAAACGTACAGTAGCCAGACAAACAAAAGTGAAACAATGTGACACTGTTTACTTGGGTCTGTTTGGACGGAGGTGATTCATGCCGCGGGGTTCTGCGTGGAATACTGCTTATTCCAGTGCAAACCATGCTAGGCTTCACTACGCTAAGCTATTCCAAGGTAAACACTGCCTAGGTTACGCTAGGTAGGCTAAGCTAGTTTTTGCCAGGCAGGAATGAACACCAGAAATGTCAGGCACACCTGTCGCTAGGAGGTGGGTAAGCTCAAAGCCTTTGGCTGAAGTCTCCACACATGTGTATAACACTAAGAGAAGAAGTCACAGTGAGCAGTGGATACAGGGATACGCTTTGAATGTAGACAAAGTACAAGGACACACACACAATATTGGGTATTTGGAAACAGATTTGTGTAAAACATATATATTAAGGCTAAGTCTGTACATATCAAATAGCCATTGAAAGAATTGCAGTGCAATCTTTTTCTTCATTCCTTTCAATATCTCAGAATGAGGCCATGGTGTCTGAATACAGGGATTTAAAAGAGACGATGAGTCAAGGCTATTTAAAGGTCAGTTTATACCTGCCCGAGTCGGACAAGTTATCTACCGTCAATTATGTTAATTTTGGTCGGAGCAAGCTGTGATCATGTCTTTTGTGGGTTGGTGGAAATTACAATTGGATGGTGTTGTAGGATCACGAGCCAATCACTGCCGAGAATAGGATCTCGGTAGGTAGTGGATGAAGTGCAGACATAACATACTGGATGTCTCATCTCAGCAGCTGATCATGTCTTTCCTGTTACTGGTACATGTGTTCTGCAGCATAGCCTGCATAGCCTGCACACAGTGCTACAGGTGAAACCCATCAAAATGTTTAGCTTCAAATCTGGATCCTGTTATTTCTTCATGTTGTGATTGCTACAATTTGCACATGCTGATATTGGCAAATGTTGTACAGTGCAAGTAGAAATTGTGCTTATGCTAACCACAAATGTGGTAGAGCGGTTTTATGACAGAGATAAATATCGGTAAAGGATTTGCAAGAGGGGCGCTTTAAAGATGCAACAACTGTACTAGCATGGGTTTTGAACACAACTGTTGTGGCTGCTTAGAGAATGCTTATTCGAAAACCAAGGTACTGAAGAGATATGCAGGTTTGGCACTCTTGCTTGTAAAAAACAAATCCCACTACCTTTCATTGGTTGGGTTTTGGGCAGGTTAAGACATTCTTCTTTCTATTATGTGCAATGCCCAGCAAAAACATTTCAAGATTAAAAAAATTCCATCCAATGTGCATTAAATAATGTGTGCTATGCCAGAGGCACTGCCTTATCCTGGGACAAAACCACGCATTAATGAAGCATTATGGGTAAAAAAAGAAAAGCAGTGTATTTCCATGGTTGCAGTGATGTTAAGATCAAAACTGATGGTTGTTGGCCTGGTATTAATTGACTCTGAGTGCATTATATTTTTCTCTCTGGCCAGAGCTATTTTGACCCCAATGTCAGAATCTCCTCTCTGACTAACAGCAATGAGGCTGACTTTGGTGCTAGTTATACATCACCATTCGCGTGTGTCACACAGTACTAAATTTGCACTGTCAGTTTTCTACCCCCCTGTGCGATAAGAGGAGAGAGAGGAGGAAGACTTGGTTAGGAAGAGGCTGAGAGAGAGGAGGGAGACATAGGGTAGGAAGAGGCTGAAAGAGAGGATGGAGAAAGGTGAAGGAAAATTAGGGTAAAACAGGGAGAGAAAGGGGGAAGAGATCCTGAGCTTGGAGCAGATTTGCAGAACCATATACAGGCCGAGCATACAGTAAACGCTGCTTTTGTGTGTGTGTGTGTGTGTGTTGACCTTGTTTAAACAAACGTCTCTCTGTGCCCTGGTGTGCTGGGTAAACAGCAGGCCTGTATCTGAACAGTGGTGCGGTGTGTGTGTGTGTGTGTGTGTGTGTGTGTGTGAATGTGTGTGTGTGCTCCAGGCCGTGTCAGAGCAGTGACACTGCTGAACAACACAGGCCAGAGGCCCCCCATGACCTTGACCACCGCTGTTCCCACTGCTCCATCTCACACACACACGCACACACACATGCATGTGCATTCTCTCCCTCTGGATGTAGTTCACACTCACTGGCACACACTCATAGACACATGCGCCGGCCGTTGTCATGGCAACGGCCGAGAAACAAAGGGAAACAACCTGGCAGAGGCGCCGCAGTGAGAAAGAGTCCTGTTACAATAGGGAGGGGGAGGGGGCTGAGGGGGTGTGGAGGGGAAGGGGTGAGTGATGAAAAAGGGAGGAAAATGGAGTTGGGCACGATGAAACATGCCGCTCACAGTGTGAAGTGTGGCAGGCTTCACTCCCGGCCCGGCCCGTCCCTCAACACTTGTTTTCTTTTTTCCTTCTGCAAATGTCAAACATTTGACACGGGGGCTGTTTAAGTTTCTCCTTGTTGCATGTCACTCTCTTCTCTCTGGGCCCGGCCAGGCTGTTTCCCTTCTATTACTGGATCAGTGGAACAGATGCCACGGAGGACCAAAATAAGACACTTTATTTAGAACCCAATCTGTAACAGTATCCAGAGGTTTTATATTTAGGTAGCGAGAGTTAGCCTAGCAGGCAGCCTATGGTTTTATCCCGAATGGCATTCTATTCCTCACTGTAGGGCTCTGCGTTTTGGACAACTAGAGACCTTGTCCAGAGTAGTGCACTATGTAGGGAGCAGTGTCTGTTGAGGCGCAGACCTATACCCAGCAGCGCTGTGCCTGTCGGACATGTGACTGGTATTAATGTCAGCAGGTTTAATATAACCACGGACTGATTTGATACATCAGGTCTTATTGACCAGCTGGTCGGAAAGGGTTTCAGGAGGCTAAGCAAGTGCAGAGACCACCCTCCTATGGTATTTCACAGTGACCACGGATCTGGAGGGGGGCTGAGGGGCCGATGTAAAACAAGTGAGGAGAGGGTGTCTGTGCAGTTCCTGCCCTCACATGCTGGTATATGTTTACACAACACTTTGTGTATTGCAGTATTTGGAGAGGTGGACCCTTGCCTTGCTATGATGTTGGGACTAAAAGGGGGAAACCGAAAGGAAAACAGTTATTTTGGAAGTAGCTTGAAATGTCTGCGGCTGCTAAATTAGCCACGGATGTGTTCTGTTTGACCGTGTGGTTCTGACTCATTCGGGACTGCTGAAGTTGGCCTTTCTCTACAGTTCTGTCAGGCTTTAATCACTGTTGCCTGGTGTACTGTTTGATTTGGAACAGCCTGTGTCTGTTGAGTGTGTGTTTGACAACATGGTGGCTTACTACCAAAGCTGGGCCTTGTGTGTAGACTCCTAACACTGAGTAGTCTTTGTGCAGTACTACACGTCTACACAACGTTCTTCTCAACGATTAACTGTATGTGTTCAGAGATGAAGGTTTCACAAAACAATAACTGCTACTTGATTGACTGTGTCTCTCCCTTACTCTTTCCCACGTTCATTCCCACACACACACACACACACACACACAGCCACTACATGTGTTTTCTGGTTTTCTGATTAGGGTGTGTTGGAAGCTGTGAATGAACATGAAAAACACTTCACACTCTGATTTATGCACATACAGTACCAATCACAACTTTCATGATTCAAGTGAATGGTTAGGTTTGTCCAAATGTTTGACTGGTGCTGTACTAACTAGCGCATACATTTTACATTTTATCTTTGTGAGTATCCTAAACATAGTGTCAATTTAAAATAGCAATTTTCTAAACCCTGAACCCAAACACTTTTTTAACCCTATCTCCTAAACCTATTTCCATCCACTAACTTACCCCAAATTTTACTTATAGATTAAATCTAGATTATAATTGGAAATAGCCATAAAGGGGAACACCAAAATGTCTCCACAAGGTCAAATGTACCTTAGGTCGCTGTCCATGTGTGGAGTTAACACACGAACGCAACGCTTCAGTTCTCACTCCTTTAAAGCTTCCATTGTCCGCTTGCTTTATCTGTAATAGCAATAACAGAATTAAAAACGCCTCACAAATCACATTGAAACTAAGTATAATGACTGAGCTTTGTGAAAGTAGGATTAGGTTTCCTACATCCACCAGCTATTATAGTTTTAATTCTAGAGGGATAACGATCAAAAGGTAGTCATATATTTTACTTTGATGTGGTTACAGACAGATCCAGTCCACGCTGCCAGAGATTGGTGGCACTTGTTTGCTACTTCTCATGTCTCCGAGTCCAACCTGGTACTTCACAAAAGCGAAACATTTAGAAACAATGTTCATATTAGTGCTTCTGTGTAGGTGGAAGACGCTGCCAAAATGGATCCGCTCTTCTCTTCCTCTCTTTAAAAGCTATAAAGGACTAATCCCTTGACTTGGCTGGACTGTTCACCAACCCTTTCCACTCAGCAGGGTGCCATGTGCTGTGTGGATGCCACAGGCTCTATCCATAACTTTGGCCTTGTTTCTAGGGAGGATATGGCACTGTCTCTGAGGCTATGTGCCGGGAGTGTTTGTGTTTATGTTTGTGCTTGTGTGTGTCACAATGTAAGACATGGCTGTGACCTCACGCGCTGTCTCTGCTGTCCAAAAGCCTCTTAGCGTAGTCAGGCCAGGGTCATGGAGGAGGCTGCTTCCCTTAGGCCCAACAGGATCATGTTTTGAGGGAACACAGACGCTCACACACACACACACACACACACACACACCATACACACATACGCTCTTATATTAAGCCCGGCTAGGAATGGCTTCATAGATCTTTTTATCTGTCACCGTCATTTTTACCCTAGGTGGACACCTCTTCCATGGGCCATTAGGTTCAAGTCATCATGGACAATACATTTTCAACAATCTAGTCTGAGCTAGTGGCAGAGGAGAGTAGCTCTAACTGGTTGGTCCTAGCAGGGCTGTGTCTGGCCTCTATGATGCTGGATGTACTGTTTGTTTCCCTCTACCTCTGCGCTCCATGAAGATGAATGGTAGGCCAGCCCATCCATCCCCTATCGATGTGGTGTAGAGAAAGAATACGTTCTGAAAATAAGAAAAGCTAACATAAAATCATCCCAATAGAAGAGGAGGACTGGGTCAGTTCTGTTTTCCCTGAGACTATGAACGATCAAGACTCTGGAAAGGCGATACAAAAGAAATTACACGTGAGAATAAAATAAATAGAATTACTACAAAAACCAAAGGGATTTACACACTAACACAGTGCATCATTCATTAAAATGGGAAAAGTTAACAGATGTTTGTTTCATCACACCAGTGTGGCCAAATCATTGGTCTCAGAGAGAGTAAATATTTTCAAACCAAGCAGCTGTGACTTTGGTGGTTGGTGTTTTCCTTAAGTAGATGTGTTTCCATTCAGACCATCATTTCACCATGGAATGTTCTGGAAACCAGGCAAATACGACAAGTCCGACTCTGACCCCTTCTCGCCTTTTTGTCTATTTTTCCCTCACCTAACCCTTTTTCTGTCTTACCCCAAACATTGAAAGTGCTGTGTGCGGATGAGGCAGTTGAGGTAGTGGGGGATGAGGGTCACTGCAGTGTGGCCTGGGGCTGGCAGTGTCTTCAGGGCTCCAGTTAAAGGGCTTCCTCTGTTACCCTGGCTGGGTTGCCTGCTGGAGGTGGAGGGGAAGCCGTCCGGTCATCATGGCCTCTGCCAAGCACAACATTCCCTACAGTGGTGGGATTGTGTAGCCTGTGTTTTCACTGTCCCTCTGCGGAGGAAGGGAACGGCCTCTCACCTGCCTGGTAGGCCGGTGGCCATTTTGGCTACGGAAAGATCCATGAATGAAGAGAGCTGCGTAGACTATCCAGGGCTCAGGCCAAGCTGACACCATGGCTGTGTCAGGGTCATGGAAGTTGGTCACAGGTGTTGCGTAGAACCCAAAATCACAGCTTTATCACTAAAAGGTGGTTTAATAGAATGAAAAGACTGGGCTAAGGTCTGAGATTATTGTTGCATAATGAAAATACTGGGCTACGGTCTGAGATGATGATTGCAGAAGAAAAAGTCTGGGCTAAGGTCTGAGATGATGATTGCAGAAGAAAAAGTATGGGCTAAGGTCTGAGATGATGATTGCAGAAGAAAAAGTCTGGGCTAAGGTCTGAGATGATGATTGCAGAACAAAAAGTCTGGGCTAAGGTCTGAGATGATGATTGCAGAAGAAAAAGTCTGGGCTAAGGTCTGAGGTGCTGGTTGCAGAATGAAAAGACTGGGCTAAGGTCTGAGAGGGTGGTTGCAGAAGAAAAAGATTGGGCTAAGGTCTGAGATGATGGTGGTTGCAAACGGAAAATACTGGGCTAAGGTCTGAGATGATGGTTGCAGAAGGAAAAGACTGTGCTAAGATCTGAGAGTATGGTTGCTGAAGGAAAAGACTGGGCTAAGGTCTGAGATGATAGTGGTTGCAGCAGGAAAGGACTGGGCTGAGGTCTGTGATGATGATTGCAGAAGGGATTTCATTGGTAATTGGTCACATGTGTGTTGGGATCCTTTTTAAGACAGAGTATATGCAGTTGGAAATTATAAGGGTGAACATCAGTATGAGTGTGTGTGTCGAGGGTATGTGTATGTGTGTGTGTTGACCTGTTTGGAGGCCAAGCAAAGAGATCCAGATGAATCTCCAGAGATCCTGCCAGAAATATCTGACTGACTGGGGTTTCCACTTCAATGTTTCAATCTGACATTTAGGCTAGACTATCCAGAAAAAATTAAATTGGGCATTGGGACGCAATGGAAATGTACAGAGGGTCTGGGAGGTGCATATGGACTCTGTCTGTGTACTCATGTCTGTTTTGTCTCTTTCTGTCTATATGTATATGTATCTAACCCCCTGATTCTCCCCTGTTATCCCACCCTCGGTCTCAGCTGATGGGCTACAACGAGAAACCTGTCAACCTGCAGATGTTTATCGGGACAGCAGACGACCGCTACCTCAGACCACACGCTTTCTACCAGGTGCATCGGATCACAGGGAAAACAGTTGCTACGGCCAGCCAAGAGATTATCATCTCCAGCACCAAAGTTCTGGAAATTCCTCTGCTTCCCGAAAACAATATGTGTGCCAGGTACGTGTCACAGTTGCTTAAATAAAAAAATAATAAAAAAGAACCCTTTAAGTGTAAACGTATAAGGTCACACACACACACACACACACACACACACACAGTCCAGTAGTACGAACCTGATGACGACGCAAAAACCATTACCATTATCTTAACCTAATCCCAACCTTAACCTCAATAACCTTACCTTGCCAACAAAACTTAATCTAGCCCTAATACTTAACCCTAACCTTAATTGGAAGTTTCACCATAAACCCTAAGTCAGAAAATGTGTTGTTCCTAGTAGGCATGTCCCCACATGGTCAGTTTGACATGTTTTATTTACCTTCTGTATACTGTCTCCAGAAGGTAAGTCAAACATGCACACAGACACACCAACCAACGCAATTTATGAGCGTTTGTATTCACTTATTTCCCTGTCTATGAATGAACCATTTTGTACATTTATGCCTATATCTTTAAGCCTGGTTTTCATATATTTTCAGAATTCCAACCCCTTTTGTCTTCTTTTTGTGTCAGATTTAAACATTTGCTGCATTTGTATTTTACTTTAATTTCACTGTCATTGTGTCACTGAAAAGGTTTGTGATCATGTTCATTCAGCATTCCACTACTAAATGTCTCAATTGATACCCAATCGGGGGTGTGTTGCTTAGCTCCCCTCCTTATCTCTCGTGCAGTATCGATTGTGCCGGCATCCTGAAGCTGCGGAACTCGGACATTGAGCTGCGGAAGGGGGAGACCGATATCGGGCGGAAGAACACACGTGTTCGAGTGGTGTTTCGTGTGCACATCCCCCAGGCCAACGGGAAGGTTCTCTCTCTCCAGGCTGCATCCATTCCTGTGGAGTGTTGTGAGTGTCGAGCCCTTGCTCCAATATGTCCAGGCACCTCCCCCACACACACACACACCACTATCAGGATTATTTTCCTCTCTAACCTGTTGACATAATGTACATTTGTGCCTGTGTCAACTCTCCCCTGCCCTCCTCCATGCTCCCAGCCCAGCGCTCGGCCCAGGAGCTGCCCCAGGTAGAGAAGGTCAGTCTGACCAGCTGTCTTGTCAGCGGAGGCGAGGATATGGTGATCACAGGTTCCAACTTCTTCCCAGAGTCAAAGGTCATCTTTCTAGAGAAGGGTCCCGGTGAGTGACTTGTAGAAATAGCGTCTCACACACAAGTGGGCATGTTGATGAATGACTCATCGGTTGACTCACTATTCAAAGTCTGTTGAGTCCGTACACTAGGTATTTTCTTTTTTTTGGTGCTTTTTTAAAAAGGGTCTAAGGCTATTTAGTTCATCCAATTTGCACCGCTTAAAGTATACACACACTAGAAATTGCTACATAGTATGGGTCACAGGTGTTGTCCTTAGATCTGTGATGGATAAGATATTGTAGCTCCAGCTTAACTTAGTTAGAAAACAAGTTAAAACAGATTCCGTGATTTACCGACTGTGGGGGCAGACCCAGTCTGACAGCAGACCTTGCGTCAGGTCATAACTAGATAGAAACACCTGGGAGAACAGTCCCATACATACCTTCTTCAGCCCGGGAGAGATTTCCACTCCATGCCATTTTCCCGCCCGTTAGCCATGCTTTACTGTATCTCTATTGTTCTTAGTCATCCATGGTATGCTACTACTACTTTAGCCAACACCATCTACAGTAAAAAGCCAATGCAGGGAATCAAAATGACAGTATTTTCATGTATTTATTGTTTATATAGTTTAAATGTGGTTTTCATTACGGGTATTTTTTACCTTTACTGTTTTTGGAGAACTCTCAGGCTGTTGCTTCTACAGACAGACTGTTGTTGCACTGGTACGCAGGATATCGCATACTCATACAGTAGCATCTGGGCTACTCACTGCTTATTGTGCTAATACAAGTGTTAATATTAAGCGCTGAACTGCCCTGTTTAGTGTTTACTTAGGAAGAGATACCATAGCTACCTCCACTGTTCTCTGTAAATACCATAACTCCACAGTAATCCCTTATTACAACCCTTTATTTACACTGTCATTGTTTTTCTCCCTTTTATTTTTCTCCACCCTACCTTTCAGTAATAATAAAACAAGTATGGTTAGGTTCCAGGATGGAAACTGAAATGGGCGTCAGCGCTCTGCGAACTGGTCCCTGCCTGCCCACCATACCTCTGTGAAAGAGGGCGAACTGAAACAAGTTCACACAGAGAGGAGTTTTACCTACTGACTATGGCTAAAAGTTCTCGGGAGAAGTTTGGAGAAAGATAGATACTCCGAAGACACCCCCCAGTACTTCACGCAAACGGAAATGAGAGGTAGTGAGAACAGAAAGAATGCACCGCTTGGAGGGCTTCAGGGGAAGCATGGCATTTGGTTAGGGTTGGAGAGAGACTGTCCTGGTTTAGAGAGAGACTGCCCTGGGTTAGAGAGAGAGACTGCCCTGGGTTAAAGAGAGACTGCCCTGGTTTAGAGAGTGTCTGCCCTGGGTTAGAGAGAGACTGCCCTGGGTTAAAGAGAGACTGCCCTGGTTTAGAGAGTATCTGCCCTGGGTTAGAGAGAGAGACTGCCCTGGGTTAAAGAGAGACTGCCCTGGGTTAGAGAGAGAGACTTCCCTAGTTTAGAGAGTGTCTGCCCTAGTTTAGAGAGTGTCTGCCCTAGTTTAGAGAGTGTCTGCCCTGGGTTAGAGAGAGACTGCCCTGGTTTAGAGAGAGACTACCCTGGTTTAGAGAGTGTCTGCCCTGGGTTAGAGAGAGACAGCAATGGTTTAGAGAGAGACTTCCCTGGTTTAGAGAGTGACTGCCCTGGGTTAGGGTTAGAGAGACTGCACTGGGTTATGGTTAGAGAGACTGCACTGGGTTAGGGTTAGAGAGACTGCACTGGGTTATGGTTAGAGAGAGACTGCACTGAGTTAGGGTTAGAGAGAGACTGCACTGAGTTAGGGTTAGAGAGAGGCTGCCCTGAGTTAGGGTTAGAGAGAGACTGCACTGAGTTATGGTTAGAGAGAGGCTGCACTGGGTTAGGATTAGAGAGAGACTGCACTGAGTTAGGGTTAGAGAGAGGCTGCCCTGAGTTAGGGTTAGAGAGAGACTGCACTGAGTTAGGGTTAGAGAGAGGCTGCACTGGGTTAGTGTTAGATGGAGACAGCACTATGACACGGTTTTGGTGAATAGGCTTTTCCACTCTTGAGTGGAGGAAACTGTGGTGCTTGAGTGTGGGGGGCAAAAAGGGCCTGATTATAATGGTCTGATTTGTGTACATTATTCCTCCTCATTACAGATAATCCAGATGCTTATTGCGGAACATGATTGGACGGGGTGGATGCAGGGATGGAATAAAGATGGGAGGAATGACAGAGAGTTTTCCACCTCATAAACAGGCTACAGCAGCGAAATGATGTTCAATGGGAAAGACACAGGCTTAATGTGGTTGGTTGGTTTGTGTATAGGCCAGTGTTTTATATAGTAACAGGATTCCCTAGGTGATGTCAGCATGCCTACTATATTACAGCTTTTGGAGTTTATGGACTTTTCTGGTATCTGTTATAGTTGCAGTTAAAGAGGATCACAGTTTGCCATTTTATGTGATTTTGCTGTGTTATTTGGGCCAAGGGTCTGTGTGACACTGCAGTGATGGTCCAGGAGGAGGGATAGAGGTAGTTCAGGTTAGAAGAAGTTACCCATGATGATGATGAAGATCTCTGGCTACAGCATGTCTGTTAGTGTGCGGTCTGGTTTCTCATCACTCCCTAATGCTTGAAGCAGAAAGAAACTTTCCATCTGTCCAAATACAACCAAACCACATCCAATCTGGCTTGCTGCTGACTTCTGTCACTTTATTACCTGGCCTGCATTCTCGATGTTTCCACTTATTCAGAATGAAATAACACAGAGGAAATGGAGAGAAAGAACTGAAAAAAGAAATACAATATGTCTCCACAAGAAATGAAATATGTAAAATGTATATTTATGAGAGGGAAAATATTATGTAACTAGAGTGATCATGATGAAGAAGCAGGTGAATCCTAGATGGATTGATTGAATGGCCGACAGACAAGGCATTGACAAGGCCAAACGTTTAGACAAAGAGAACGATGTAAAAAATACAGTGGTTACGTTGAAATAGGATTTAACACACTAGGCATCACCGCTTTTCCTTTCGTCTTGACTAAAAGCTACTGTGATTATAGCAGTCTAAATAGCGTGCCCCTTACTGTGTTTGTAGATATACCAAACGAAACACATATGTGTGTTTTAACTGACTGAGGGGTTTGGAGTATGTCTGTGTATTGGGTGGTAGTGTAGTATGAGGTTCCTGTTAGAGCTTGTTTTGTGCTGGGCGGTAGACACAGCTCTACATGTGGGGCCCTTTCCCTCCCCCTTTCACCTGCCTGTTGAATGTCAACATGTGCTGCAGGAATACAGATGGAGCTGAGAAACCCAAGGTCATTCATTCACTACCAGAAAGCTGTCCGAGTCAGATTGCTAGTGATGTAGCCCCTATTCGCAAAGCAGGGAACCTCTACTAAGCTCAATGAAATCAGACACCGCACACAATTACAGAAACAACCATATTGATCAACTACTGGTATTTAGACATCAGAGCAGGGAGATCTCTGTATGGCCATTTAATTGGAATGGATCTGGATAGTAAAGTAGAATGAGGAGATCTCAGAACCAAGCCTGAACCTATAGTGTAGCTGAAAGTTAGAGGTTGTGTCTGTAGGCATTCAAGTGACTCACAGACAGCTGTGTTTAAGGATCATTGTTATTCAGCATGTTTGGGGAAGCCCTTTTGGTTGAAAAGAAAAGTAGGGCTAAGCCTAGCGCAGGTGCCAGCAAAGATGTAACCATGTTCACGTCTTGTACAGCTTAAAACAACCACATGCATTTAGATACAGTAGTCTTGGCAGGGGTCCACACTGACAGAAGTGTTACTAAATGACTACAGTAGTCCTGCAGTGGCTAGATAAATGTACCGTGTGATATGTATAGTGACTTCACTTACTCCTAACCTTTCAAGCGCTTCTCCTGTTCAACCCAGAAGCCCGGTCTTTTATAATTCTTTCCACTGCTTTCCCATTGGCTGAATGCCTAAAATGTCTGGCCAGCTGATTAGGAAAATAAAGGGATGTTTCCTTACCTAAGTCAGAACTCTGGCAGTACAACACATTGTGCTCGGGAATGATGGAGAGATTTTCAAATAAATACTGAGTTATTCCACTCGCCTCTCCATAATGTTCACCAGGCAAGACAAACAGCAGTCTATTTAGATTTTGATTACTTCTTAATTGCTGTAAAAAAAAATCTATGTAGCCTTTTTAGGCCCATAAAGATGACATCATTGGGATGTTTCAGGTCCCCCTGAAACAATTGAAATCCTTCAACGTTTGGAATCTTTTCAGTGGTTCTTTAAGACATTGAGCCATGTCTACTTGGGCAGGAAGAGTCTTACACGTAGGAAAACAGTAACCCAGAGATTTAGACCAGATGAGGAAAGACGTCTTTCAGAACGTTACACACAACGTATCAATGTGTTTGGATTATTGAGCAATTATCATGCCATATTGTCCGCATGATATGGTTGGTAGAGTGTATTGGATGTTTAATGCATTTAGGTCTGTTCAACTCAAACAATATAAAGAACTGTATCTTTTCATTATATGTTCTTGGTTTTATAAACTCTTTTACAGATACTATAATTCACTTCTTCACAGATGTCCATTGATATACAATATAGTCCGTATCTGGTGTTTTCATTTGGAAAGGATGTTATGGTCTATTTGAAGTTGTCACGTTTGTCGATTGGCAACTGTTAGATCCTGTTTAATTGCCCCTAGGTAGGCCTAGACTGCATTGGGAATGCTGTGATCTAGCTTCAGAAGTACAGCTATCAAGTTAAGTCTCACTATATGTTTTATACATCACTGTATTACTAGTTCATCTCTTTCGTTTAGATGGAAGACCACAATGGGAAGTTGAGGCCAAAGTTGTTCGTGAGAAAAGTCAAGGAGTAAGTAGAAGGGCTCTCTGTAGCTTTATAAGTCTTATGCGTTAGGCATAGTGTATTAACATGAATTATAGTGATATGTTATTACAGCTATTGGAAATGCTTTAAATGAGTTAGATCAATCAATTGACTTGATCGTTGTCTGTTGAAATGTTATCCGTGTTTGTTCCTTGTTTTAGTCGAGCATGGTGGCGGAGGTTCCTCCATACCACAGTGAAACAGTGGCCTCGGCTGTGCAGGTGCAGTTCTATGTATGCAACGGCAAACGGAAAAGAAGCCAATCACAACGCTTCACTTACCTGTCAGGTAAGAGGATGAACAATGTACACCAGAGGGCTGCATTTGCAATTCCACTTTTACGTGATGGCTTCCCACCCTGAAAGACGTTTATGGGCCAAGAAGAACTTGAAATCAGTTTACTTTAACATTTATTAAAAACAAAAACCCAGTACAAACTTTGTCTACTTTAAGCTGCCGTTAGAACTGAGTATTCAAGTATTCTCCTGGTTGTTTTCCATCCATAATTACCCCGTGCAGAAAAATCAGATCTCAGTACTCTTAAAAATATTTCGATCTGTATTTCCAGTTGTTACTCACTCCTCAGCCTCTGAGGGTGATTACTGGGAGGTTGACAGAAAGCAGAAACAAAAGTGTGCCACAAGCAAAGAAACAAAATGCAGAGCCTTCTGCTCTAGGGGTTTGCTTACTAACCCCTTTTGAGCTATGGATAGCGCTGAGCTTTCCCTCACAGTTTGTAAGGCTGTGGTTTGAATGAGAACAGTTGCAGTTTTCAGTGCACCTGCCCAAGTGTTCTTACTCCACTGCTGACTGTTTTACAAGTGTATTTTTCCAAGTTTAGTTTACAAATATCTTTGCTCTCCAGGAAAATGCACGTGGAAATTGTGGGAAATTCAAATCGTATGTTTTGGCCAACATGAAATCTCTTAATCATTGTGTGTAGTGTTGACATCCAGATTCTGCCGATTCTTTATGTTGTTATTGTTTTCCAACAATAACGTCAAACCGATGTTACTCATATAGAAAACTGTGTTGGCGGAGAATAATGCCACGTGAGCAATTTCTGCAGTGCACCACAGGTGTGTTTGTTTGTGTGTATGTGTTTGTGTGCGTGTGTGTGTGCGTGTGTTTGTGTGCGCGCCCCTCCACCCAACTTCTCTGTTTGCAGCTTGCCGCCCACTCATGAAGTGCTTCCTGTTTTCCCCGCTACCCTTCCTGGACAGCCAATCAGAGCACAGTACAGGAAGCCTGCTCCGTCAGTGTAGACACCACTATTGTTACCACGGACACCACGTGCTTATTTGTGGCATCCCCGTCCCACCAATCACACAGTTCTATCCAGTTAGCGTGGGCAGCAGTGACTCTGGTTGGCTCAATTTGGAGGTGAACTGTGTAAGAGAACATTACATGGGTTCTTAATGACGTCTGTTAACCATGTTGTCATATGAGTAGACCCCAGAGTTTTTCCTAGACGTCTTGGTCAAAAAAGATTGCTGGGGCGTCCTTTCATCATGAGGCTAAATTTGGATATTCGCAGTTCAGAGAAAAAACATTGTCTCTTTGCAACGACCTAGTGACTGTGATAAGCAATGCACTATTCCACCCTAAAAAAACATCAGCTGCCCACTCACCCATTCTACCACTACATGTCAATCGGTCACACAACCTTTAGTAGCCTCTCTTTAGTTTGTGTGTCTGTCTGCGTTCTTTTCTGTCAGGAACAGCCATGGGAGGTAGCTTGGAAGACTTCTAGAGAGAAACTAAATTGTCCTCCTGGTTTCAACAGGCTGGAGGCCATTCTGCTTCTCCCCACAATACAGTCAACATGATGGCACTCTAATCCATCAACATATGTTCCCTCTCTCTGAATTAGAGTTGGTAGAAATAAAACCCTGCCTTGTCACAAGCACCAGATTGGGAAATGGGTTACTGATTGGTGTTCAGAGTCGTGTTTCTGGGTGCTGTTACTGACATATTCCATTTAAGGACAAGATTTCTAATCTTGCGTTAGTGTGGCGTGGGAATTTAATGGTAAGATCTACTGTGACATATCTGTTTGTGGTGTTGTAATGTATTATCTGAACTGTTAATTGGAAATCATCGCCTATGGGAACAAACATTTGTGGCATCAGAGGTCCTGCAACACAAAGACTGCATATAAAGATACTGGTTTTCTTTGCCTGTTTGATGTACGTTGGTCATGAGGAGTCTCTCTCTCTCCCCAGTCCTGGTGAAGCAGGAGCACAACAGAGATGATCTGGACGGTTCCCCTGCCGTGCTCCCCATGCCCGGTGTGTCCATGCCCTTGGCCCATGCTGCCAGCCTAGTTCGCAGTACCCACACCCAGCTGCCTTCCCCTGACCAGGGCCACCCACCGGACAGCCTTCTGTCCAGCTCTCCCCGGGGCTTGGCTCCAGGCCCCAGCCTCCACACCCTGCAGCCTGCTTGCCCTCCCATGGGCTCCCCTTCCTTCCAGCACCAGCACCTGCCTCACCTCCAGGGCAGAGGGCTCCACACGCCTGCTGACTGCCACATGCCGTTCCATCCGGGCCCCACCCTTCCCAACAGGCCCTCATACCAGCAACAGCCTATGCAGCAGAATCACAGCCACCTAAGCAACCTAAATCACAATATGCCCTTCAACGGCCAGTCAGGCCTACCCATGAACATGAACACTGGGGGTCCACACAGCTATGACAGGATGCCTTACCACAACCACCAGTCGGACCCCGGGGCCTCCCACCCTCACCCCAGCGGGATGGGAATGGTGTACCATTCCTCCCCTTCCACGTCCCCCACCGCTCAGCAGGCCTCCAGCCCCATCCCCACTTCCCCCAACAGCCAGCCCATGACCCACTCCTCCCACTCTGCCC
>JACXGK010000027.1:111342-170383 GCA_016801125.1 Novumbra hubbsi
CCATCCTATGCAGCCCTCCCCCACCCGCCCCAACCATCCTATGCAGCTCTCCCCTCAGCTCCAGAGAGCTATGGGCGGCTACCATCCCACCAGCCAGAGGTCTGCTTCCTGCCCCACTCCCTCCACTGCCCCACCAACTTGCATTGTGCCCTTGCCCCATTCTGGGCCTTCCTCTCCCCAGCTACACTCCCTGACCTACCAGTCGCCCACTTCCCCCACGCCCAGCAGCAGCCCTCTGGACCCTCAAACCCTCAGTCCCCAGGCCAGTAGCCCTGTCATGGACAACATGTCACCGGGGGCACTAGTGCCCCAGCACCCCCTGGCCCCCCCACCAGGCCCCTTCCCCACAGAGGGGGAAAGCGTGAACATCAAGCAGGAGCCTGAGGAGAGAGAGCCCACCTTCAGAACCATTGGCCTGCAGGACATCACACTGGATGACGGTAAGAAATGCATTTAAAATGTGTTTCATTCCATTTCCATTTTTATTTGACTTTATGGAATTATTTGAAAGAAATTGGCATAACATTCTTTTGGTTTCAGCTGGTATGTTGCAGCAGTGGAAACACTAGGAAAAAGTAGGGTTTTGTAGCACAGATTCCAAAGCTGCTTGTTGCCCTGCCGTAAAATAGTTTGTATGTGAGCTTGACAAGATGTACAGACAGGTCTTTCTTTTCTTCGCTGGTGCTGTACTGTTATGTACAGTGGTGTAACATCTTTGAGGAGGTTGAGCCTTACACATGATCATTTCCTGGTCCTAACTCCACAAGTAGCAACTGTTTGTCAGGTAGCCTGTTGCCTGCCATGCACCAGTGTGTGCACATCAAGAGTGGATGTAACACAGACCGATATCAATTGATCATGTGTGAACAGCCATCAGACACCGGGTTGGAATACAGCATAATTCATACACAGTAAAAACTCCCCTCCAACACACACACACACACTTCAACAGCACCCACAAAGGTTCACTCACGTTAAACACCTCTGACACACTCCGACTCAAATATGTCTGCCTCAGACGATGTGGGCGTAGCTAAATACCAACAAAAAAAGGGTGAGAAACTTGCCTGTAAAAGTGCTATGGTTCACCCTTGGATTACTAACTCCAATGCTCGTCCTATAAATAGTGGCTGTGCCATGCAGACTCACACTCAGACTAACACACTTTTAACTGTCCTCCTGGCCAAACATTGTTCACATTTAACATATTCTCGTTACATACGCTCCCTTACTGATACGATGCCCAGTACTCCAGATGGTGTTGCAGCCCTACAAATGTTGTTTTGAGAGTGGGACCTTCAGGCGGTTGGGTCACCTTTCCTGCATTTCTCGGTATGGTTTTCCTTGAATATAGAGCAGGAGTCTGGGAGGGCCAAACCACTGGGAAACCCACAATAAAGGTTTTCTTTGTCGTCTGTAATAGCTTGCCGGTCCTGCCACATATAAGGACCAGTGTTTTGGGATTTAATCTTCATAACATTTTTCTTTTTGCCAGTTTGATGGCTCTTTGGATGTTGTTGTATGTTGTTGGTCAGTAGTTGTAGCCAAAGCAGGGGCCATGAAGTAAGCGTGTGGGCTTGGGAGTGGCACAGCCTCCCTGACAGATGGACGGATGGGCTGAATGGCAGTAACTGGCAGGATTTAATCATCTATACTAATTCTCCTCTCCTGGCATACCCGCTAACACTTAAAGCTCCACAACTTCTCAAATTGTCTTCCAAAGCAACTGTTCTCTAGAAGTGATATCAAGCTGTCTCGATGTAATCTCACACATATCACCACCCATGACAATTACCAATCCAAAAGACTTCAGGTGATAAGATAACTAGTTCAGCCGGGGGATGTGCTCTCTCTGGGCTACAGTCCATTCTGTAACATCACTGACTCGTTGGCATGGCATTTCAGACAAACTATTTCTGATCTCGTGATTTGCCTGGACTTATATAAAATGTCTATTTTTGCAGTCTGAGGCCGTGGGTGAAGTAAACAGACATTCCCTGGCAGAACAAGCACCTTAAAGGAAACCTTAGCATTGGACGGACCTTCTGCATTGGGGCATGTTTGCCGTGGACTGTATATTTTCGGGGACAGTGTAGTGTTGCTGCCAGCCTGCTCTCCTCCATCAACACCTGAGTGTGACCGAACCCTCCTGTGAGGGTGATTATGGTCGTCATGGCGACAGACTCTGAACCACTCGTGGTGTCGGCCCATGTGTTTATCTAATTAATCAGCTGACATGGGCTATGTGTTTGCATGGCCGGCACACATACACACGGGGAGTGGGGGGGGGCTAGAGGAGACGTTGTGTGGGTGGTGGTATGTGTGTGTGTGTGTGTGTGTGTGTGTGGGTGGTGGTATGTGTGTGTGTGTGTGGGTGGTGGTATGTGTGTGTATGACACGGCGCACCCGCATCTTTTGTTTGCTCTCCTGCCCGGACTACAGCTGCCTCTCGGTGTGAGTGAGGCATTCTGGGTTAATAATAGGCCGGGCCTGCTGCTCCCTGTGAGAGACGACGACACAGAACACACACACACATCTTCTTGTGAGAGACGACGACACAGAACACACACACACATCTTCCTGTGAGAGACGATGACACTGAACACACACATATTCTCCCTCTGAGAGACGACGACACAGAACACGCACACATCTCCCTGTGAGAGACGACGACACAAAACACACACACACACATTCTCTGTGTGAGAGACGACGATACAGAACACACACACGCATTCTCCTTGTGAGAGACGACAACACAGAACACACACACATTCTCCCTCTGAGAGACAACGACACAGAACACACACACACACATTCTCCCTCTGAAAGACGATGACACGGAATACACACACACATTCTCCCTGTGAGAGACAATAACACAGAACACACACACATTTTCCCTGTGAGAGAAAACGACACGGAACACACCCACATTCTCCCTGTGAGAGATGAACACACAGAACACACAAGTACCTAGTACTCCAGGCACATATAGTAGTACCCAGTAAAAGCACTCATCTAAAACAACTATATTAGCATTATAAGTAGTCTGCGGCACCACATTATAAATACCCTAAGACCATGGTCCTGTGGGCTTAGGGATCCAACCCCAGGTCCTGTGGGCCTAAGGATCCAACCCCAGGTCCTGTGTGCATAGGGATCCATCCACAGGTCCTATGGGCAGTTGTGCTGCACCATGGCTCTGGTCGGTTTGGGTCAAGCAGGCCTCGGTCATGAGTTCTGTGTCAACCCCCACAACCCCCAGCCTTGTAACCAATTGTAATCTATATAGGTTCTTTGGACCTTTTGTGTAACTTTATGTTGTCTCACGCTGTTATGCCATGATGCGGTATTCCTGGTTGACCTGTGGTTTGGTGTCTTCTGGCTCAGTCCAATTCCAAGCCCAGCCAACAGCTCCTTCTATAAACTAATATTAGCATTGCATGAATTAGCCAGCTTACCTGCTAGCAAACCAAGCTTGCCAGCAATGTTTAGTTTTCAATGTTGATGGTGTGTGGAGATCTGCAGACTCGCTGATCTGTTGTAGCCTTGATATAGCCTTCCCTCGACACCGACTGGTCAAGCTCTTAATGAATTACCCATGCCTGCCAAGATTTTCCCATATGTTTTTTGGTATGTATTATTCTTTTCTGAGCTTGAAGCGCTTTAAGATGTAATGAGAAGTTCTGTGAAAGTTTAATACATTTCAAATAACATCTCTCCAATCAGCAAAACGCTTCAGGTTGGCACCAAACTCAGATGGTTAAATCAAATCACTGAAACACATCACAAGGAACAAGGGAAAAATGACTTCTTGTGTCATTGCTCCACACAATCAGAAACGTAGCGAAGGAAGGGTGCACGTATGCGTGCTACTCAGTGGGTCTCCGCGATCTCAGTCAACATGTTGGGCAGCAGTCTGACGGGATGGTCTGGAAAGGCCAGAGATTCTGGGTCATGATTAACATTGACCTACAGCCAGGAAAACCAAACTAAAATCATTTCATTTGTGTTTACAGAATAGGATACCCTCCAAAAGTAACTCTCGCGTCACTGTTTAAAAACTGCCTTCTCTTGTTTGTATGCAAGCGTAACCATTCCTGTGTTGTGGCTTGTCTCAGAGCCACTGTTCTTGCTCACCAACTCCGGATTGTCTAGAAAAGGAGCCTTCACGTCTGTTATGACACATAACCACATCCATACCCGTCAGGAAACAGGAGGACAACAGTGTGTCATTGATTTTCTATCCCCAGTAAACCCGTAATGTTCTGTGTGTGGGCTACTGGCAGGGCAGGTTTCTCAGAGAACTGTTGATGAGTCACCCTGACCTGCGTCTGAAGACAGTGGAGTCAAGTACATTTCACCCACACTTATTTCTGGTCCCACTATTCTTTTGGAGAACCCAAAAAACGTACTCCTATTTCTATTTTCCCGAACGCTGGGGCACGTCTCAACATGGCGGCTCACTAACTAGCCTCTCTAAACTAGCCTCTGGTCCCATCAGGACCTCTCACTTTGGACAGTTCTCTTAAAATTCCAATGAGCACCATTTGATAAGTCAGGGGGAAATTCAACAGGCTTGCAGGGATGTGTCAGTATTGGATCCTAACTGAACAGCCTGAGGTGATGGTCCACTGTAGGGGAGGTCTAGAGGAATCATTTGGTTGGCCATTCCTAATGTTATTGGCTTCTACTCTAACTCACACAATAGCTATTCCAGCTTCAATCCCGTTGGCTTCTACTCTAACTCTCACAACAGCTATTCCAGCTTCAATCCTATTGGCTTATACCTCGTAACTCGCTCAAGTGGTCGTCTGATGGCTTCCTGTGGGCAGATCAGAGGACTCCGGTCTTGTGAATCACTTACAGCCACATCAAACGGGAAATCCACATATGACTCACATGGATGAACAGCTTTATTTGAACGGTTACAACAGCAACATGGCCCTAATGAGATTAGTGTGCTCACCTGACATGTTATTGTGTCTTAAAGACCTACGAGGTAGCAACAGGCATAAAATAGATAACATGTAGAATAATCCGTTAGCTTAGCAACACTTTTGAGTCTAGTTTCTTTAACGGAAATGTACAATTCCTAATGAATGTGATAATTGAGCGTGCTTATCCCTTTGATGTGAACATACATGTTTTTTTCTGTTGCTACCAAGAGTTTCTGGAGACGTGTGCGTCTATAAAAGGTGGAAGTGCACGTTTTTAGGCAGACAGACACTTGCCTTGTGTGTTCCTGTGTGGTACAAAGGTTTTCCATTGTAGCATATTTTCTTAATTTTTTGAAAAAGTATTTAGGGAACAATCCGTCTTGTTATTTTCATTTGCTGGTTCGCTGTTGGAGATTATTACAAGCATTTTTCTTTTAATATAATTGTAGAGCGAAAGAGATTTCATGAGATGCATGTTTCTACTGTACACTTCGATGTTGGTCTGTCAGGAAACACTGTCAGAGGGAATAATGATGATTGCCTGTTTTTCAAACAGACGTCACATTTGTCTGCTGTTTCACTTCTGTTTCTCATTTTGTACGATTATTTTACCAGATCGTTTTGAGATGTGAGATTTAGACATCTAGATGTTTTTAAAGATCACAGCATGATTCGAAACATATGATTCACAAGTAATTATTCAGAACCTGTGCTGGGAAATAGAGGAATTGGGGTCAGTAAGGACAGTAAAAAAGCATGTTTCTTGCCCCTACCTCTGACTTAAAGTGATTAATATGACTTTCCCCTATGATACAATGACATGACACATAAATCACCAATGCGCCCCAGCCGAAACGTGGACTTTGTTTGGGGAGGACCTCGCTCTCTCTGTTTATGACAGTAATTAGCCTGAGTCCCAGTGATTGAATGTTCCCCCTAGAGAGGTGACACTCATCTGATGCAGAGGGCTGGTTTAGTCACACGCAAGGTGGAATATGCTAGCTCTGAACACGGACACAGGTCCAGAATGCTTCTCTGTAATTGACAAATGACAGTTGGATAGTTGCCGTATGAGGAGCCGCTCCCCGGCTTAGTAGAGACAACCCCCCCTTGCTCCCACACAGGATCTCCCTTCTAAACAGGTGGAGAGAAACAAGGCCTTCTGTGGTAAACTGGGCTAAATCTTCAGGTTTTTCTTATTTTCTCAATTCTCAGTCTGAGACATTAGTTCAGCTATGAAACTACAGAAACCAAGCACAATTGAAGGATTTGTTCTGCATCCAAACATTTTTCTAGAGGCCTAATTATAATTTGTGTTTATAAAACTGTCAAGTTTATTTGAAACCCTAGCTGATCAAGAGGGCGATTAATCTAGCAACCGTTTAAAAGGTAGCATCATTTCCAAAAACTTTAGTTCAGTTTTAAGTGGACATTGAGACTTTTTGCCCATTTAAAATCAATAATATTGCTCCATTTTTATTCAACAGTTCAGCTGGTGTGACTGTATTTAGTACATAACCCTTTGTTGTAGATTGATGTTTTGTGTAAAGCTGTCTGTCACAGTTGATACTTTTCTGTGAGAAGATAGAAATTGTGTGTGAAGATAGCTAGCTGTGTGTAATAGGAGAGGAAGAGCCTTCCACCCACGCCAACAGGATAGAGGCCGTGGCTAGCAAGCCAGGCAGAAAAGTCTCTTTCTCAGTCACAGATCACACAAACAAATACCAATGAACAGACCTGATTTGGTCACAGAGCACCAATATGGTGGTTGACAGCAATCCTAGGAATACAGTTATAGTTACAGTTATTCTATATGTATAATTAATAATAAACACGGGTGTTACAAAATAGTTGTCTGAAAATATGTTTTGTTGTTAATAGATTATTTGAAATGCAATGTAACTCTATTCAGAAAAATAACCAGTTGGGATGTGGGAGAAGAGTTGAAAAGTGTATTAATCACTGGAATAGAAAATTGTAAGACTTTATCTCAGAAGATGTATTATTTATTATTGTTTATTAATAATACTGTATTTAACCAATTACATAGGCATTAGAATTAGCAGGGAAGTTCAATCCATTTGACCAGACTCAACATCCAGTCCTCAGACATGACTGAGCAGGGAGGTATTGGGTTGCAGAATGTGTGTTGGGATTAGAAGTACTACTATTGTGTATGGACATGTCTCCCTGTGCCTTCCAGTTTGTTTGTCTCTACGTGTCAATGTCAAACTGTGTCAGAGGTCTCGCTCATCCTTTCCTTTTTCTAAACCAGTAGCATTGACTTTACCGAGAACGTATTTAAAAACATATTTAGCATGATTGTTTTGGATGTACCAGCTGTCTTTACTGAAATGTAAAAATATTGACTATTCATATTTATAGGTAAAGTTTGTAATTAACTAAAAAGAGTCTGTCACTTTGCCCCCTTTCTCTCTGCCCCCCATGGTCACATGACCCTCATCAGAAGATAAACGCTGTATAAATGAGGCTGCAGCCGGAATGCAAAGTTTCCAAGTCATCGCTGTGTGGAAAATATGTGACCACCTCTTCCTGAAATACCAAATACGTGTACATATCTTCTCACACGCACTCTGTTCCTCTCTAGTCTCTTGGTCTTCTTTGTGTTTCACGGTACTGCAGGAGGACAGATCCAGATTCAGATCATCATTGTTCAGGGGGACCCTGTTGTTCCACTTGCTGGGTGGCCCTTGGCCCCGTGTGAAGCTGAAAACAGCTCTAGCACCACTATAATATCAAGCAGGCCTTTGTAACTGGCCCAAGAGATAGACCAGGAGAAGAGAGGAGAGATGGAAATGAGAAAGAAAGTCACAGAGGGAATAACATTATCAAGGCTAGCAAGCTTCCAGGGAAACCTGGCAGAATAATCACCTACAGAACCAAGCCTCAGCGCCTGTCCGGGTCTACACCACGACCTTTACCAATGGGTTGGTTTTATACAGGCCCAGTCAATGTCCGGGTCTACACCAAGACCTTTGGATGGATGGAGAATCACGCTCCATTAAATAGAGAGTCTTCACCTATGAAGGAACAGCTTGTGCTGTTGGATGATGGTTATAGGTGTGAATACGTTGTGGGAAAAATTCAATATTTTGGATGCAAATATGATAGTTATGCTACTTGCCAGATGATTATCCCTTCTCTTTTTAACAGTGGTTGTCTTTATCTTCTCTGTCTTTCCGCTGTTATTCTGGAGCGGGACCTTTCAGAGCTTTTACCGAGTGAGCTGGGCTACATCGCCCTCCATTGGTTAACATTTGAGATGTGACATTCTGTATCACTACTTAAAATGACTTTTGTATATTATTAAGAAAAAGATGTGTACTTGAATGTGGGTACAGGAAAGCCTTTAGAAGCCTGTTGTTGAGCTCTAGTGACCCTGTATCTCTGTCTCTCTTTGTGTTTCCAGTGAATGAGATCATTGGCAGAGACATGTCCCAGTCCCCTGGCAGTGGTTCCCAGTCGTAGTGCCCTCTGACCGGACATCCACCCCCTGCTGGGCATTCTGGGCATTGCATTCTCCCCAGTTCCAACCACCACTTCAGGATGACATGGGCTGCCTCTATGCTGGACAGACTGGGCTGAGCTTCACCGTACACTGGACCTAACAGGCTAGAAAAACCCTCTCCGGGGTCTATACTCCAGGCAACACCTGTCTAGACATGAACCTCATTATAAAGTGTAGTGTTATGGGAGTCAGTGGGTGCACCAATACGAGGTCCGCAATCATTGGTTTTTAAAGGCAGACTTCAGGTGAAAACACAAACATAACAGATTGAAATTGTTTACGATTCAATGTGCCGCCGTACCACATTCTTTACTGCTTTAAAATACGTTTTCTGTAAGATATTTGCATACAGAAGTGCATTGTAAGAAGTGAGCTCTGCAGCTTCCATCCCCCCAAAAAACGATCCTGTGAAAGTAATGTATAACGATACTTGTGTGAGCATCCGCCGCCTGGATACTGTAGCAGTATCTGCCAAGGAATGAACCACCACATGTACAGGCCTGTGCCTGGTTTCTAGGTGAGGAAAGGGATGCTTTTCTTGCCCCATGTTGGCCTTCACGCGTTGCTTTTCTGTTCTCAATAATCAGGCCTGGGCTCGGATCCCTTCCTAACTGTGTCTGCAGAACCCTCTGCTTGTGGGCGTTTGGTTGGGGTCCCAGTGTTGCCCCAAACTGTGTAGCGCTCAGTCAGGATGGTACGTGTGATCTTCTCACCAGCATTGCCGCTACTGTACCTGGTGTCCTACCGATCAACTTTGTTGATTGACTGATGCCACAATACCGCCCCCTGGTGGTGAGTCACTGCTGCACCAACCAATTCAACAAACCCACACCCCCTCCTGTTTCAGGGTCTCCGGGAGGCTCTTTTCCTTTCCTCTGGTGCCGGGCTGGGATATGTTATATGCAACATTCCACACTTCTAGTGACCTTTATGCCATGTAGATATCTGTAAATGATCACTACCCTCTCCTGACTGACTAGTCCTCTTTCAGGTTGAACAAATGCCTTATTAACCTTATTAAATAGCAGCTTTGAATGATATAATGGCTAAAGCTTTTGTTGTTTGTTTGCACAGCTGACTTGATATGGGGGTAAGAGGTTGAATTTTCTAGACATTTGATGGATTTCTGAGTTGGGTGTATGGGGATGCTTAACTTCCGTAGGTTTTGTGCGATGGATTGAAGAACACATTGGTTAGCTGTGAATACATTTGTGAATGTATACTTGGAGTTGCATTAAAGATGGATTTGAATGGTCCACTGAGAGAGATGGACTTGTGCCCCTAGGAGCTTTGTCATACAATGTGTAGGTTGCTTCTGATTTGGACCCCTAGTCCCTGTGTAGTGCACTGTTGATATACAGTGGTCAGAAATAGTGTGCTATGTAAGGAATAGGGTGTTATTTTGGATGCATATTCATTGTAGTGATGCCTAGGGACTTGTGTGCCTTCCACCATATAAAAGGTTTAGGAACTTCTATCATCCACAAACTACTCAACATGAAATAATATTCCAATTGTTGATATTTCTAGTCCTTACATATACAGTATTCATGGTTACACCTCCCCACCTCTACCCCAATCAACAGGGTCATTTGTTTGCACCCACACTAGAATTCTGTTGGTTCTTCCATGTCCCTTCTGTGTTGCTTCACGACAATCATTTTGTATTCCAAATGGTACCTGAACGACAAGACGTCATCCTCTCTTTCTGGGGAGATACATAGACAGTGAATGTATGGAATATTATTAACATTAATAAAGATTCTCCTTTAGGGCGTATGGAATATTGTTAACATTAATAAAGATTCTCCTTTAGGGCGTATGTAATATTGTTAACATTAATAAAGATTCTGTGTGCATGAGAACTACAACAACATCATCCGAGGAAATGACGTGACATATTCCAAACTAACTTCATTCGAAGGATGTGCTTAGAATGTGATTCTAAATGTTTGAATAATGTACTGTATGCTATACATTACGTATGTCAGAGTCATCCTGTAATACGTGTTCATGTGTTTGGTTAGAATCAGCTCCTATTGGCTCTTTGCCTTACTGTGTTCTCTGTAATTGGACAATGATACTGTTCTTGCATGTATTTTTATTCTCTAAGGTGTTGCTAATGACAACTGTCAATCATGATTCAATTCTCAGTTTAAGTGGAAACGGATAATTATTCTTCTATGCACTAAACATCTGTCTGATGCCTTCAAAAAAAACATGAAAAGAAATAAAAAGGAAACCTTGATGCCTATAGATGTAGATGCTTTATAGCTGCTTGGTTTAATTTTTTCCAAAATATGTAGTATTCCTGCTCCATAAGACAGACAGACAGTCAGTACAGCTGCCTTGTAAAGGACAGTGTGTCTTAAGAGAAACTACTAGAGTGTGTGGAAGTGTTATGTTTGTACCCAATAAACTGTAGATGTTTTTTTTCTTTTCTAATTTTAATTATGCACACAGATGCATTAGGCTACTATGCAAACTATGATAACGGCAACATTACAACTAACTCTTTGACAAGTACAAATAACTGCTTTGTTTGTAAACTGTGTCTCATAGCTTGCATGTAAACCCTTTGCAAACAGTGAGGAGAGAATAAATGATGTCACTATTTGATTATTTAAAACTATAAGAATGCCTTAACTCATGTTTTAAATACCAGTTATTGGTTGGTTGTCTGTATGTTTTTCTTGGTTAATAATTTATGAATAACTTGAGATAATTTGACAGCAGGACTTCAGAGGGAGCTGGTAATAAGGCTTATTGTGTGACCCACTTTACCTGATTCACAATAGATGGCGGATCAGAACCATACTATGTTGGCTTAGATATTTCATTTTACAAGGTTTTAGCCACTACAGTGATTGCACAACTACATCAGGCCTGTTTCGCCCAGCTCAGCCCTGTGAAGAGTAGATCAGGCATGAGTCAAGCCACAAGCGTAGCATCAAATTTAGTAAAACCAAAGACCGAACATGCTGGTAGAAAGCAACAGAGTCTAACTTTAGAAAACTCTATTTTTGATACTTTG
This sequence comes from Novumbra hubbsi, assembly GCA_016801125.1. Classification (NCBI taxonomy): domain Eukaryota; kingdom Metazoa; phylum Chordata; class Actinopteri; order Esociformes; family Umbridae; genus Novumbra; species Novumbra hubbsi. The sequence goes on from JACXGK010000027.1 coordinate 122,849, forward strand.
AAATGGATGTCATTCCTTAATGGTGGGGGAATTGTAAAATAAAGGGATATGCAGGTTTTAGCTGATGTTTACGGAACTGTGTATTGTCATTTCATGTACATTTTGTATTTTCAAAACGTTTTGTAATTTTTGAAGACTGCAGTGCTTTTTGAAACAATTCAAAGGGAATACCTTGCATTATTAGGCTCTTACAGTAGTGTATTAATAAAAATTAAGAAATACCCAATGATTTCTGTGTTTCTTGCTTTTTTGTAGTTTGGGAAGCATTGATGATCCTGGAAAAGATAGTCTGTTTAATAGTAATAACCATTGATTGAGTACTAAGGGCCCCACGATAATGTAGGGATCATATAACAAATAATTCTTTCAAACTGTGACTGGTGAAAGAACCCTATGAACATTCAGCTGCATATTTGTTAGGTTATTATACGAATTGCTAGGAAAAAGTACTTAAATACCATTTTGTTAATAGGTAAATTTTACGTTGAGCATTAAAACAACTTTAGTGGTTCCAAAACCATACATTGTTTGTTTTTTAAATCTAATTTTATTAATCTAATTTCCCTCTCAAACATTCACTTAAATTACCAACTAAAAAGAACAGTTTTTAAACAAGAGGATTAATAATTTTAAGGCTTTCATAAATCTATTTAAGGAAAATATTATGTACTGCTATTTGGCTACACAGACTTAAATGGCATCAACTTATACTTTTGATAAAATTACTTCAAATATGTTAAAACAAATAATGTTTAGTTTAAAGTCTAGTGGCCGCCAGAAAAACACTTCCATAAAAGAAATGTTGACAGGGCAGTGTGGCAAGACAACCCCATGTTTTTCCTTTAATAAAAGGGCAGAAACATGAACACATTCTATTACCATTTTACAGGATGGAAACTGAAAAACAGCATGTGCCTTATAGGATTACTGAAGGTTGCATCTTTGCACACTGCTGGAACAGGGCGTTGGAGGTTCTAATTGGCTGTCACATCTTTAAGAGTTTTCACTCCAGTAGTTTTGGCAAAAAAGTGAGATTGCAAAAAAAAAAAAAGGGTGGGGCACAAGGGCAAGGGGGCCACTACTATCCTGATTCGGGATTGGCAAATGCACATTATCCCCATAACAGTATCGTCTTAGAAAAATGACCTTGTTCAGTACAAACCAGGGCTTTTTTAACACTGGGGCAATATCAACTTTCATTTATTTCATTTACACAGTCATTCTAAATTCATACAAGTCAAGGCTCAAACTTGCTTAAAAGAAACAAAAATTGTCCCCTCTGCCACCAGAGGTCAGCCAAACCTCTGTGGGGGCTGGTATTGCACTCTGGGTAATGTAGGCACAGCAAAGACGAGAAACAAAAGGCATTAGTGATATCAGCAGGCTAGTTGCAGGAACAACTCGCACACATTTTTTTTTAAACACATTTTGATGGTCCAAAACAAAGTCGAATCAAAAGCATGCTGCATAAGATCTACTCTCCTTAAAAGGTTTTCACCTACTCACACAAACTTCATCATGGGCGTTTTTCTCACATACTTTAGGAGCGGACCACATACGACACGATTATGGTTTGCATGTATACTAGTCTTTACGGCATTAGTTTTCAAACCTCTTGATGATCCCCTGCCATCCAATCCTTCCATGCAAGAGCATAGTGGACTCCATTAATCAATTAATAGCAAAGCCCTTGAATAGGTGAATCAGCTGTGCTAGTTCTGAACTAAAATGTGAAATGTCTGAGGCGTCCCAGAGGAGAGGATTGAGGAGCAACTAAATAATAACGGAGAGGAGACCATGCAGACCAGCATCCAACTCTTTCACATTTAAATAACATAAATCGACATTTCTGGAAACTTTTCTTTTGGATCAAACAAAATATTCAATGGTCATCATGCTAGTGAACTACAGTAGTGATAAAATAGACAGTCAATCTTTGATTGGAGCAAAGACAAGGAAAACATGACAGTGCTTGGACATATTCTAAATAGAATGGCATCGTGCCATACATGCATACATGCTTTTTTTACAGCAAAAACAAAATCACACAAGTAGTTGTCAATAAGTAAATAATCCAGCATGTTACTGTGGCTCTGACTTAAGTACATAGTGGCCTAGTCATCTAATTCTACAGAAGACATGCCATGTGTAGCGGAGCAAGGGTTAGCATCCTTCTGCTATACAGTACTAGTGTCAGTTAAAGGAAACATATGGCTTTTGTTATCATTCAACTTCACAGCCCAGCATTGAAGGCATATCATGGTTACAGCCAGACCAGACAGGGGGAATGGGATGGTTTTAACCATGTGGTCACTAAGCTAAAATCAGGGGAAATGGGTTTTTGCATCATCATAAAAACAGTGTACGTAGTGCTAATGGAATAGGGGTCTGTTTTAGTCAGTAGTGACGGACGGAGAGTTGTCAGTCCGTGTCAGTAGTGACAGACGGAGGGTGGTCAGGCCGTGTCAGTAGTGACGGATGGAGGGTGGTCAGGCCGTGTCAGTAGTGACGGATGGAGGGTGGTCAGGCCGTGTCAGTAGTGACGGATGGAGGGTGGTCAGGCCGTGTCAGTAGTGACGGATGGTTCTGGTTGAAGAGACAAAAAGGAGACACGGAAGGTCAAGCAGGGTTGCGGTCCTCAACCTCCAGACCAGCTGACCACGGTCAGTCACAGCACACCAGCAGGCGGACCGGGTGACCAGACAGGGGGTGGTTGGAACGCTCGGCCACGGCGCGCCTTGCGGTCTCCTCGCTGGGGAAGGTGACCAGCGCCTCGCCGCTACGTTGCCCACTGAGGTTGTACAACACAAGGATGGCGTCTGGCTGGAGCTGGAATGAAGGAAGAGGTGGGAAGAGGACATTGGGGATATACCAACTACGATACTGTCATCAGCACCATCCGAACACCAGGGGGCACCAATCAGCCAGGGAAGTGATGAGATCCAGCACTGATCAAACCAGGAGAGTTAGAGGGGTCCATGACCACAAACCCCCGGTCAATGCAAGTCCTTGGAACACATCCTCTTTTTAAAAAGAAAGTAAAACAAGAGCGTCGGCCCAAAATGAATGCCTGATCATGGGAGGTGAGAGCAGGTTAGTGTGGTGTCAACCCGAAGCCACGAGGTTAGCACCATCAGGTCAGAAAGCTAGACAGCTTGCTAGATGGAAAGCAATGGGGGGGAGTGTTACTCTGGAGCACACGGTTGATTTGGGGTTAGACAGGCGGACGGGCGGGTGGAGGGGCCATGCGAGGTACAGGGAGAGGCGGCAGAGGTTCCCACTTACCTTGGGAGTGTCCCTACAGACAGAGCCACTCTTTGGGCTGGATCAGACTCCTGGCCTGATCCTGGCTCATCTGAACCATGCTGCTGTAGTCTTCAGGAGTGTACTACAGTGTGATGATGTTCACAGTCAGATGGGGAACTCGGAGCATTTAAATACCACATGTATTGCTTTGAAAACCTACATACACACAAATGTCAAACGTAGACAAACTAGATGTAAATACAGTGAACAACTTCAGGCCCCAACAACCCAACAGAGAAGCCAACCAGTCGTGTTGTATGAATGGGCGTGCCAGATCCCAGTCCACCATGCCTCTAGAACGGTCTACCAAGTCTAGAAGTTTCTCACCTTAACGCTGCCCAGCACACAAACTCAATTGACCGAGATACCAAAAACAAAGTCTAACATCAGAATGAAAGAACATTGGTTCAGCCAAGAGGATTGAACCCAGCCTCCCCCTCTCAGACAGATCCTCTGATCTTAGCCAGAGTAACACACAAACCTGTGGCATTAAAAACCAGAAACACTTTGACAAACACGCACAGCCCCATCACCATGCCAGTATCCTGGGGCAGAACCACTAACACACCCACATCACCATGCCAGGATCCTGGGGCAAAACCACTAACACACCCACCCACCCAGCCCCATCACCATCACCATGCCAGTCTCCTGGTGCAGAAACATTACACACCCTCCCAACCAGCAAGCCCAGTCAGTCAGTCAGTGGACAGAAAGACAGGGCACTCCGCCTTCTGGAGACTCACCTCACCTACTCAGGCAGCCAATGAGGAGAAAAGCAAAAGAAGAGAGCTCATGTACCTGTTCCCTTTGGAATTGGTTGCGATGTTATGGTTAATAGGAGCCTTGATACTGTTTAATGCTGAATGTGTTTGACTACAGGCGTGTAAATATTCAGACATAACGTGTTAGTTTTATCAAAAGCTGGGGGGATATAGATATATAGTTTAAGCAATTGTACAAATAGGTTTAGGAACATTTCTCCACGGTGGGGTATACTGACCCGGGAGCACTGACGAGAGGGATTAGGGTGGGGTATACTGGGGGTACTGACCTGGTAACCCTGAAAGAAGCCAAGGATCTCTTTGACCCCTGCGTTGTAGGGCAGACCCTGCATCCTGACAAGAGCCCCATGCTGGGGCATCATGGGAGATCCGGCATGGGGCTGCTGGGCCGCTAACGCTGATGCTACGGATCCTGGGGGTGCAGCAAAGTACCCCATGGTGGAGGGAGAGACGGGGGGGCTGGAGGGAGGGAGTGGAGGAGAGGAGAGAGAGCGAGAGGGGGGGGATGTTGGACATGCAGGTTTACAGGTTGTAGAGGTTTCTGGCTATTGAACGAGGTAAACATGGCAAACTGAAGTGCACTCACATTTCAGTGTCATGATTCAGTTCAAAGAGCCATTTTCCACTGTTCAAACAGCCCTCCATCCAGTTCATCTCGCCACAAAGCCATATTGTAATGGTCACTGGGGGGGGGGGGGGGGGGGGGGGGGGGGGGGGGGGGGGGGGGGGGGGGGGGGGGGGGGTTGAGGAGGTGGTGTTGTGCCTCACCTGGGGTAGTAGGCGGTGTAGTTCATGTTCATGTTCATGTACAGCTGTGCCGGGTGGTGTTGTGGCGGGTAGTACGCCAGAGTGGGGGTGGGGTGGGGGCTGTGCGTGGGCTGGGGGGTTCTGGAGGAGGAGAGTAGAGGGGACTGGTACAGGGCAGCCTCAGAAAGCAGGGCAGGAGAAGGGAAGGCTGCGTAGGCTGGAGGAGAGAGACCTGAACAGAGGATCACAGGGTCACACACAGCAGACTGCCACTGGATCACAATGAACCAGTCAACACACGGAACAGTACATCAGCCTCAGGAGAAGACTTCTGGGGGACGTTTCAGCCAAATTACGAGGCGTCTAGTTGGGTCTGTGATGTTACAGCCTTTTTTCTGATACCTGTACAGATACCCCCCGCTGTTTCAAATGCACAAGTTTAGGCCATAGCACATAATCAAGCAACGCATGAGATAAAAGATGAACCTTCTGGATGTCTTGGAGCATGGAACAAGTTGTCATTTAGTGGTTCTTAAAAGGGAGTGGACCCAACAGTTCCATCATGAAGGATATGGGGTCCTGGTGTTAGAAGTATTACTTGTGGTTTTAGCGCTTCAGGAAAATCCCCACATCTACTTAAGATTAAGGGCTCAGTTTTTAGTTTGAGCTAATTCCTAGTGACCATCATCAACCCACCCTTAAGTGGACAGACCACACTACAGCCATCACCATCAAGCCAAACCAGACATGACAGACAAACATGAACAATTACAAGTACCTTTTTGGTTATTTTCTTAAAGTGATTTCAGTAGTATATTTAAATAACAACCCTTATTCAAACCCCAATTACCATCATGTCCCTGCTATTAATGGAGTTTCTAATCAAAAATGTATTTAATAGTAAATTACCTAGTTCATGTGTGCCCTTGATTCTGCCAAACCCTACAACATCAACACACTGAGGTAGCCAGTGTTTACACACCAACAGGCTGTACTGGTCTCTGGGTCGCCCTGCTTAGTGACTGATTAACAGAGCAGTTGCATACCCTGGTGGTGGACTCTGGGTGGGCTGCCACTTGACAGATGCACTCCCTCAATCTGGTGCCATTTGGCTGAAGACGCTACAACATGAGCGCCATACATTTTCATTGATGGTGGTAATTAGCAATTGACTAAAACAATTTAATGAATTAGCATTTAGCTTCATACCAAAACACAAATGGTTCATTGTAGCCTTGCAGTCTTTTGGTGGCTAGATATACCCTTGCCTAAATGATCACAGGTTATGGTTCCTTATCCAGGTTTGTATCCCCAGGGGTATTGGACACATACTGCCACAGCCCAGGAACACTCCACTACCCACAGCTGGAGAGTAAGTGACCTCCACGACTGCAGCTACAGTTTGTTTCAGAGACAAGGTCAAAAAAGAAAAGAAAGAGCAAACAGAAAGCCCTTAAAGCAGAAATAAAGGCTTGCGCAGGTACAGAATGCCATAAGGGTGGCAATTCATAATAGCCAATAGGACACAAGGAAAGATTCATGAGAGCCAATGTCGACGACAGGCAGCCGCACTGCCTTCTGGGTGATAACAGGAATCTAATCTCCCAACTAGTCCAGATAATGAACCGCATATAGAGCAAAGTGCACAGCTATAGACAGGCAGACACACCCATGAGTAGGACATCAAACCTGGCTTAAGGGTTGTAATGGGTGCACAAATAACAGGACTTCTATAGAAGAACAAACCCCTGTCCTAGCAAACCCAATCTTGAGAAGCCCACAATCAACATCTCTTCCAAGGTGCACTAACTAACATAAAAGCCCAAAATTATAACGACAAAATCTTCAGTGACCTTACAGATTAGCTTCTAGGGTGGCGATATTGGACTATGGTTAGTGACTGGGGTATGTCTATGGAAACATGCTTACAGGGCAGTTTACAGGGTGGGGGGGAAAGGCCACTGCGGTTGAGGGTCCCTCCCATCAGGACGAAACTCATCTCCTCAGTAGAACACTGGAACACCTCGACATAACGGTCCTTCATCATCTTCTTATGACACTTCTGGGCCACCATAAAAGCCCTGTCAGCTGACTTCATCTGGATGAAGGAGTCACCTGAGGGACGGCCCTGGACAGAGGGAGAGAAAGGTCAGAAGACTCTGTTGGAGGTCCAAGAGTGGCCCCGACATCAGCCCCAGAGTAGCCCCAGGTGGAAACTGTAAGCAGTGTTGCATAGAGCTCTCCACTCCTTCCAGTCAGCCTGAACCAGCGGACTTGTTCCGGAAGCTCACCTGTTGGTTGAGCACCATGTGTACTCCGTGGGGCTTGATGTCAATGGTGTGTTCGCCCATGAACTCCAAGATGTCTTCTATGGCGGCGGTGTAGGGCAGACCTCGGAGGCGGACACAGTCCCGTGTGCTGGCGGTGGCCAAGAATGGGGGCGAGGCCAGAACCGGAACGGGGAGCATGGAGGTGGTGGGCAGTGTGGAGATCAGAGGGGTGGACATGTACCGATTCAGGACCTGATAGAGGGGGCAAAGGTCAAAACGCTACTTGTCAGATCCAGTCATTAGCGATTTAAGAACCGTTGTGTTGCACCGGATGCAATCATTTCATGAAAATGTTTTTTCTTTATTCCACCGGAATAAACCTCCAGCATAGCTAATGGAGCAGGCCTTCGTTTTAACTCCAACAACCGTTTGAATTCTTAAGCCTGCATGTCGTGATGCTTCCTACAAACCCCAACAACATTGTCCAAGTGGTATCACCTCCGAACCGCGCTATGAACATCCACCCCAAGTGACGGGGACGGTACTGTAACGTACCTGCTGGACCTCGGCCGCGGTGCTCCTGAACAGTTCGATGTATCTCTTCCCCAGGATCTGCTTGTGTTTCTTCAGGGCGTTCTGGGCGTACTCCTCACAGGAGAAGAGGACGAAGGCGTCGCCAGTCGGCCGCCCGTCGGGGTATTTAACAAAGAGTAGGCCCTCGGTGGCATCCGTCACGGGGCTCTCGGCACCCAGGAAGGACAACACGTCCTGGGGAGAGGCGGTGAAGGGAAGGCCCCTCATACGGATGATTACCTGGTTCTCTTTGGACAGGAACTGCGCCACCTCATTGGATGTGCCTGAAGTCACACAAAGGAAAGGTCAACTAAGCCCACAGAGTGAACGTTATCCATTAGGATGGAGGTTATTTCACTTACATAGACCATGAAAATGTAGCATTTCAAAATTGTTTCGCAAAACGGACAGGGACTGCTGCTCTAGCTTAACAGGGAGATGGTTCCACCATGGGGTAGTCGGGATGAAGACTTGAACCCTCTGGTCAGAGGTTTGAACCGCCAGGCTACCGGGCAGCCCTGAGGGAACAGGGCCATGTGGGACAGAACCGTTATCTGTTCCATCTCACCTCCCTGATTCTCTCGTGTATCAAGTGTGCTCTGTGGTCTAGTGGCCCAGCGCCCTGCCTTTGTCTCTTCACACCCCTTTTGTGTGGCCCTGAGCTGGACCTTTCACTGGCCGCTGGCCCTGCTCCCCCTAGGAGGCTGCAGGGAACAGGTGAGACGCTGTCGGCCAGGGGTAAAGTTACCTTCCACTAACTAGCCTCTAAGGGGTGAGGGAGGGGAGAGGCTCACAAAGCGCCTTTCATTCCCCCAGGATCAGCCAGGGAACCAGAGGGGTGCAACACAGAGGAACATGGAGAACCCCTTTAGTCTGCCCTGAGCTCTCCACAGGGGGCACGAGGTGGTCTGTCTAGAGCCAGATGAAATAGGATGAGGCCATGTAACAGAAAGCTAGACCACCGCACGCTAACATGGGTTCTTTCCACACGAGAACTGGCCATAGGAAGAGAGGTCAAAGGAGGGAGGGGGATGCGGGGGGCTGAAATCTGACCTCCAGCAATCTTGAGGAATTCCTCTCCTGTGGCTTTGTAGACCTGCGAGGATGAGAGGAGACGTTCAGCAGCTGAGAACAGGCCATTTCCCAGACCACGTGTCATGCACTGGGTTTCAGTTTCAACCGTATGAAATCCATTCAAAGCTCAAATAAGCATTTTACATTTGTAGCAGGACCTAGGGAGCCAAGGTCGTGGACCATCATTATTTTGGCATAGCTGTGTTTAGGGACACACTAATAAGATTATATTGATATACCACAATGGTCGAATGCCTAAACAGATGTTTTGTCATTTCTGCTCCCAAATACCCTGGGACAAAATAAAATGTTGCTTCTTACTCAAACAAATGTAAACTCAAAATCATACAAAAGTTACATTATACAATGCCTTTATACAAATGGTGTAAATAAGGTATGTAAGGCATGAAACTCTGAATTGCTTTAACAAATACTATTGTTGGTCTTTTGTATAAATTTGCGGCGTTTCTGACAGGCTGCTGCCTTTAAAATCTGTGTTGTGCGGAGGCTGACCTCAACATATCGGCTTCCCATGTGGTGCTTGTGTCTTTCCAGGGCCAGGTCTCGATGCTCCTGGTCAATGAAACGAACCAGGGCCTCGCCATTCCTCCGGCCCTGAGCATTCAGACAGAGGGCCACACCACCCCTACGGAGTGTTGGAAGGAGAAGCAAGCACGGTTTGACCCCACCTAAACAAGGCTCCCGTGTAAAACACCCAGCGCTTGTCAGAGAAGAGGCCGGTTATGTTGGACAGACACACACTTGATAACATACTTGGCAATGTTGAGCCCTTTGAAGAAGCGAGCAATGTCCTGGTCAGAGGATTGCCACGGCAATCCCCTGGCTCTGATCACCGTCTCACCGTCCACTGGTTCAGTCTTACTGCTGCAGTAGAGGGACCAACAAACAGGCACGTACAGAATATTTAAAGATACCGGAAATAAAATGAGAAATAGTGGGTCCATAGTGTTACAAATCAAATCTCAGTATGCCGACTTCAGTACAGGTCTTTTAACGGTCTACCTCACGCCATCCTAACACACTAAATGCCAGGGGTTGTCAGGGCAATGGGTATTGGACACCATAGGGGGATTTACGCACTGCTACTGGATAGCCAGTTAAGTACTTGATGGCAAAGTTGGAGTGGTTTAATGACACGCTTGTAGTTTCCCTTGTTGCTGTAATCAATACTAAGAGGCTCTGAACAGGGGAGGGGCACTTAGGCTCCAACTACAGTCCAGACTAAACAACGGGTTTAGGAAAGAGGTGTGGCCACACACAGGGGAGGTACACGGAGGACATACGTACCATGCTCCCGATTCAAACTTGACCTTCACAGCTTCAAAGCAGGAAAATGTGTGATCTGCAAGAGATTCAAAGACTAATTAACAAACTGAACCTCCAACTGACTTGGATTAAAACGGAACACCACAAGAAAAGCGTTTAGCTTTTTAGGATCTACAGGTTGAGCCGGTTTAGACCTCGGCTACATTCTAGTTGGCCACCCAGCAAACACAGAGGAGCAGGAATGGGTGTAACCAGGACGGGGTTAACGGGAGGGGGGGCAGACTTACTGTAGGGATCAGCCAGGATGGGGCTAACAGGGGAGGGGGGGGCAGACTTTCTGTTGGGATCAGCCAGGACGGGGTTAACGGGGGGGGGGGGGCAGACTTACTGTAGGGATCAGCCAAGATGTGCAAGGACAGCTGGACCATACTCCTCACCTCCTTCACCCCAGGAACCTGTTCTGACAGGGGCAGGTCTGCGATACACACATCTACACACAATGCACGAGTCAGGTATAGTACAGGGACTAGCATGTATATTAAAATGATATCTCATATGGCCGTGACGTACATTCCAGCATGGCGGGCAATGTAAGTTCCTGGACCGGTCCAGCGTTGGGACAACATTTGTGGAACTCTTTCCTTACGTCAACAAAGGAGTAGAAACACTCTGGCAGAACCAGGTTCTGAAACAGAACTTCAGTCATTAACTCGATTCAGCATTCATTGAATACACATTACAGTGTACAGACAGACAACAGGCCCATTAAGGGGATACAAAGTAAGGATGAGGGCAAGGGATGAGGGCAGGACGTATAAGAGAAAGAAGACTGGACACAAATAGCAAATATTCCTGTGCAGATTACTACATGTTACTGTCCAACACAAGACAACTGTAGGAAACATACTGATAGTCATGACCCAGGAAGAACCACTGACCCGTGGCCATAGTGTCAGTCACAGTTAGGAACAACAGACTCATTATCTAGACTAAATTATAACAATGCACTGGAGAACCATACATTTGTTTATGTCAAATATAACTATCAGGGAAATGCAGCCGGTATATTTTTCCTAAATGGAATGTTAGGTAATTAAAAGCCCTGGTACCTTCTGCGAGGCCTCAGGGTGAAGCGCCTGTCGTATGATCAGGGGCCCATTGACACACAGTCTGTAGGAGCTTCTGCCAAGAGCCTTTACCTCAGCTGAGACTGACTGCTGGAACTGTATGGAGGAGAGATTAGATGAGCCCAAGTCCTTTTTAAACTGTAGCTAGTAGACAGACTAAGTACCAACATTCTTTATGGCAAAGCCCTAAATACCTGCTCAGAATAATTCCCCAACCACCAGCTACCAACTAGGCAGAGGTTCTAATGCGTGGTTTGTTATTGAATAAGAATTTGTATATTGCATACTTAAAAAGTATGAGGTGAACACTGGTGTGTGTGTGTGTGTGTGTGTGTGTGTGTTTGACTCATGCAATAAGGCGGAGGCCTGGTCAAACAGGCTGGGTGGGTTTACACACAGAAGAACAGTTTCATAGTGAAGAAAGAGACAAGAGGCCTCTTGGTGATAATCACCTGGATCAGACCTCCCTCTCAGGATAACCAACAGCCATGACCAGGCTGACCGGCCAGGGGGGGAAGAAAACAACCAATTAACCAAGCCTGTAGCACGTCCTGGAAACCATGTTAGGCAATCATCAGCCCCTATAAATCCCACCTGGCCAATCAGGACCCTGTACCAGGGGATCCCATATAAGTCTGTGTTTGGAAATAATCCACGTAATAGGGTCCATTACCAGTGTTGTGTAAACTCTGTTGTTTTTAACGGTCATCAGGAGACAATGTCTAACTCCTCTCTTCAGAAGCACTGCCTGCAAGGCTGAATGACATTGGCTATCATTTCACTACCTGGGTACTGTCCCGTCTCATGGTCATCAGGGAGGGTGGGGTCAGACAGCCTTCAGACGGGGTAGGCTGGGGGCTTGTTACAGCACGCTCCACAGAGGCAGGACGTATACCAGGCCATTACCTCCCAACCTCCCCTGCTCAAACAGCTGGTGACTCCATGGCCTCAGAGAGGAGCGATGGGATGTCGGACAGGCCGGTTTGCTCCGGGTTCCTGCTTACTAAACATGGCCCTGTCTAATATACATGTAACTCTGGCACTTGGCCCCCTGACCACCAGCATAACAGTGATGCCATGACAGTAATGTTTTGTTAAACCCTTCATCCATCCATTCGAGGAAAAATAGAATTTTTTATTTAAGATAACACAACAAAAAGACCATTCAGGTTGTGATGCCGTGGAATTCAAAATGATTTGCATCCTTTGGCCATATTGGTAGAGCCACATTCTCAAACTACACGGTCATTTCTAAACCAGGCATGCAAATATGTGTTATTGCTGTTACACATGAGGCCTGGAGACAGTGAGAACAGGTTGTTAATAGTCACTATGACACTCATGGTAAGGTGTTTGCTCAGGGCTGTTTTCATAGCCAAGGAAAAACAGGCACAATCAGTAGCAATAGGGGTTGACAAACGGTATGAAGAGACACTCCCTGTACTCAAATGTCTCCGCCAAACCAAAATGCTACAGAAAACATGTCTAACAGCTCAGGCTCCATATAGGCATAGATCAACATGATCAACTAACATTGGATATAGGGGTGGATATAGGGGTGGGCCGACATGAGAACTTCACGCCACGCTTATCCTGGTCAAAAATATCCCGATTTAAAATGGGAGACCGTGAGACTATCAGACAAATGATTCACAACTACTACTTCTGTATTTGTGCATTTAAAAATCCATTACAATAACACAACAAAGGTTGGTATTGCATTAATACAAGAACGTGTAAATCTCCAGATATGTTGGCCCGGTAGCAGAACCATTCAGCCTCAATACATTGCAGAGGAGGTTTCGTGGCATAGCAGCATACAAGGCGAGACGTGCGCTCCACTAGTAAAATAAAACAAGTAGTCGGGACCACTTTGGTGAACTGCAAGAGCCTTTTCCTAGTCACTGATCTGGGGATCGGCGGTGGAAGTAGAAGTTCTTTTCTTACTTTCAAATCAAGATGCGTTCTCATTTCATTTCTCATTAATTCATTCACTGGGAAACTCAGGCGGCTAGCCTACGTTATTTTGACCGGCGCAAAAGATTCTATTTCTCTTCGGTCACTTCCCTGTATTTTCCACGGTACTGGAATAGACAGTTATTGGCACAAGCAAGACTTGGAGTCTAGACTAGCACTTTTCTATCTGACTCAATTAAAATCTAATTATATATGTTATCCCTATCATATTCCGGATAGGATATTGTCGACTTAGTATCCCAGTTAGATTGGATATTTATTTTACAACAAATCTGATATTTCAGGGATATACATTTTGAGATCAGATGAAGACTTTGACCATGAGGAGACATTCTTTTAATTTTTGTCTCCAGGATTATCCTGATTTACGATTACCCCAATTATGAAATTACTCCACAAAGTCATAATCATGAGTCCCCTCCCCATCGCGATTAGCAGTGACATTGTTTATACACCAATCCCTAACTAGATATACACTTTTGTAAATACAAAACGTTATGATTAAATAAATATTTATGACAATAGACTAAATACAAAATAGCTTGATACCAATTAATACATCCATACCACTTACTGTTTTTGTTGTCATGCACCATAGCATAGAAAATTCCTAGTATGTGCAAATGTACTTGCCAATTAAGTTTTTCTGATTCTGATACTAATATTAATCAATTAATGTAAATATGTTGAAATGATTGTGGAACATTTGTGTGTCTTGGTATTCATATACATTTTTTAAATAAAGTGCAGTATTTAAATATTTAACAATGCATTCAATATAGAGTAGTTTGGCCCATTTATTTACTAGCAACAGGGGTTACATTTAAAAAAAGGCCTTGACTCAGGACCCAGGGAGGAAGAACAGGAACTGGTAACATCTTTACATGAGCACTTGCATAGATTGGAGTGACCGTGGAAGTCTGTCCAAACCAACCATAAACATTAGTTTCATTTTCCTTTTTGAGGGAGGTGATTGGTTCTCTGCTGCTCTGTGATCAAAGCAAAAACTGTTGGATTGTTTGCCTGGGTTGACGAGACTCATGATAAGGTAGAAGGGAGTACCAGAGAGTATTCATAGCTAAGCTGGTAACTCGGCCAAAACTGACAAATCCAGGTCAATGATGACTGGAACCTTAGTGTTCATACAAAACCTTTACCAAAATTCACATTAATCTATACACTTTAAATGATAATTTTCTGCCTTAGATGTATTTGAATGTAATGTGCTGATCCTTCAGCATAAACTTATCCTTATTTCTAACTGCATAAAATGCTTCCAAAAAGCCCTGCTTTTCTGCCAAATGAACAGGGGGGTTTCAAATGATCAATTTGTGGGGCATCGCCTGCAGGAAGTAAATCATACGTTTATTTTGTTATACACAAACAATAATACTTAATCTAGACAGCTCTTGATTTGACAAACTAGTGATCAGTCTTCCAACATTCTATTCTGAATGATGTGAAGTAAAGTGGTAGGATGAATAAAGCAAAATTTAAATCTCAAAATGGAAAGACCAGAGGTACTGCAACTAAACTTACTTTGTTGCTGTGTGGAATACATACACACCTGACAGACAGTGTTGAGAGTTTAAGTATAATATTATGTCCCAAAAACTATTTACATATTGATTTCTGTCATATAGCATTTGGTTTTTGAGGAGTTGGTTTGCCTGACTGCATTGTCATCAAGCTCATGATCTGTTCCTGTTCATTTGGAAAAGTTCACCCAAAACTGACATGAACAATGGCCTTTCCATTTGCCTGCTGTACTGAGGCGCTGCCCCAGATCATTAACAACTGAACATTTAACCCCTAATCACGACACTTTCATTCTGCCACCTGAGAGGCAACAAATGTAAACATTGTGTAAAAAAAAAAAGAAAAAAGTTAACAACATTTGGGTTGACTGGGTCTTTTAACAAGCAATCCTCCGTAGATCCCGAGCTTTTAAAGCGGCCTGGCCGAACAGACAGGCGAACACGCTGGGCTTCAGGCAGCCTGGCACAAGTCAGAACGTGTGTACGGTTACTGCATTGATCTGAGGCTCACATCAGGGACGCCTGCCTGGGGACAACCTGGGTACAGGGAGTCCAAACCCAAAATGAATTCCATTGATCTGACAACTGCTACAGAATCTAGACCAGGATTAGTTATATTACTCTACCAAACCTCTCTTTTCTTCCTTAAATTGTTCCCGAAAACACACGTGCATCCTTGGTTTGGCTGCTCTGTTCATATGACATTCTCAGGTCCATTCTGAAATAATGCCTTGACTAGTTGGCTATTCAGACCAACAGAACCCCAGTGGCATCTCAAATGACTCACATTCGGTGTATGTAGCCTTTACACAATTCCTCCACTGACTGCCTGGTTAAATCAATAAGGACAAATAAAGTAAGCTCGGCCAATGGCCAGAGAAAGTGTCCCAGCAGATAAAAGCAAGCAAGTCAAAATTGATTGTTCTGGTTAATCTTTAAAAAAAAAAAAAAAAGCTCCACGTACTCCCAAACGAAACCACATAAGAATGGCAGCAATAGAGACACAAAACACAAATGACTTCACCATTAACAGCAGGGCAATACAACTCCAGCCTGAGGCCTAAAACATCTACATCACCCTCTCCTACTCAGGTACTGGTTCAGACCCAGGACAGTGCAGTTAGAACAAAAAGAAAAAAAAGTCAACGCCATGATTTAGAGTGAGCAGTCAGAGATCCAAATCTAAACTGTCACAACACCAAGAGAACTCAAAGACCGAGGCCTTGCGGTGTTCAGGAAGTGAAGACTGTTACACCCAACTTCACACAATGTTTCTTGGGAGAAGACCACAGCACTGCGACAACCAGAATCTCTAACCTTAACCCGGAATCAGAAGGAGAGCCGGGTAATAAGCGGTTTTGAATGAATGATGAAATAAGTCAGGGGGGAGGGATGGGCGTACCTCCCGAGTGGAGACAAATACTCTGGGCAATATAGCCGACAGAGGTTGAGAAACACGTTCAGCAACATGCAGGAGGAGGTGGAATCTATAAACACTTTCACATCCTGGTCATAAACCGGAACGGACAGCCTCATGTGACCAATAACTGGTCATAGAAAACAGGTGCCATGGCCAAGGGACTCTATCCATATCGATTCCCCGGTTCCTTCCCGCAAAGGATGGTTTGCCGTGTTACCAAGTAAACATTTGGTCTTACAGTTGCAAACATCAGTCGGAGACAAGACTAGACCTGCTAGACACCCCCTCCCTTACTCAACATTGTCAGTCACTCCTTAACTAAGCAACTTTCCTCAATTCAGATTCTACACTGGGCTGGTCCCAAATGACATTACAGCCCCATAGCATAGGGCCCTGGTCAAATCAGGAAATATATAGGAAACATGACACTGTTTTAGAAGCAACTAATTACTGCCGGTCAGAAAGTTACAAAATAAGGCACATAGAAATCAAACTAAGTGGAATCAATTTGAAAAAGTCAGAAACCGGTCAGGGGTTTCTACAGAAAGATGAAAAACAAAACAAACTTAGCACAAGCGTGTCATGTCTTGTTAAGTACCCTGAGGTCATTGGAGACATTTATTAAAAACAATTAAACCCAGTCATTCTCACGGTTGTTTGTTAGTTGAATTTTAACCTTTAACACAAATGAAAATGCTTTGTTAAACATTCCAGGCATCTGAAAGCTTGAGGAAAAATGCATTTCCTACACATTTTGAGGCCTGAACTGGAATCTCTCTCACCACTAATTATTTGAAAATCGGTCTCACCTGTTGTAAAACTTTGTCCAGAGGCTCCGCCTTGCAGAGCTCATCCACAGACAGGCCAGTCTCTTCTTTACCCTGGTCTGTCAACTCCAAAGTGTCAGGCTTCACAAGACGTCTCTGAAGTTTCCCAACCTGTGAAAGGAATCGGTGTTTCACCACGGCATGTGTCCCCGTTTTAGTTCTAGGCTACAGAACACAGCCTGTTGAACAACTCCTTCCTCATCTTTCCCACGTCTTAACATGACAGGCGGGCCGTAAACTCACATTCAAACAATTACCAATAGAGGCAACGCAGTTTGTCAATCCAAAAGGGGCTAATGTCAAGGCATTGACATATAATCAAAAAGGTATGCATTCTTTCATCTTGGATTTAGGGCACTTCACCTGAAGTTATATCCAACACAGGTGAAGGCATCACACCTATCAGTTCAAGACTACTCCCATGTGCACACTTTTCCATTTAAAAATCTGTGACCCTATAAATTACAGAAAGCGTACCTTTGTTGATTGATATGTCAGTTGTAAAGTTAAAACACGACTTCACTAAGACACAAAACACTACAAAGTCAAGAAGAAACCTTTACAACGGGTGAGAAAGTCCGTACCTTTTTCTCATGTAGATCCACAATTTGCCACACCAAGAGAATTATTTCCCTTTCATCGGAACCCAGTTTAGCCCCATTTGCACCAGCTGTTGCCCCAAAGAACACCACCAGAGTATCACTGTGCGAAGCCATCAGGGACCACAAGGGTAAAAACTACAATTAAAAGCAAAGATGAAATAAAAATAACACGAGGGTTCACCTTCTTCCAGTGATAAGAAGAGCAAACAAAAGGTCTGGAAATTCAATTGAAGTAAACGAAGAGTGAAAAAGAAGGATTATTCTCGAGAGAACACGACAGAGATTGCGGCCAAAGACTTTACCTTATCCAGTAATTGAGAATGTTCTATCCAGAGATACTGGTTCGACTGGTAAAGAAGGGTGGGATAAAATCCGTGTTTCTTTCACGCGAACTCCATAACAAGCCCTGAAGGTTTTTTTTTTTTCTCTGGCTCGCTATTTTTTTTGAGTTACCTGTGCATGGTTCAGCCTCTTATTTTCAGTCAATCTCCCAGGGGAGTTGACCTATTGGCCACTTGGCAAAGGTGAGGGCGGGACATACCGCACCGATACCAATGCAACCTAACATGATTGGTCTAACAAATTTAAAGGAAGTATGGTAACGAATAAAAATTATTAGATTTCTTCACCGTACATGCTTACTGCACAGACCTCACCTTTATAGTTGCACAGCACCTGAGTTGCCTGAGCAAAAGTTATTAGTTCGACATGAAAGTAATGTATTGGCCATTCTAACTATTATGCTTTTCACGCTTCAACTTATTCTACGAGCTTACAGGAAAGGTGTGAGTGACAATGTCATTTATTTGCGGAAAGGAAATAAAATAGGCCCGGGCAAGTATTAGATGATGTCCCTAAAATACACATACACACACACGTTTTATCACCCACAATCATATTTACATGAGTTATTTAAATGTTTTAATGTATTCTGCACTGTTAGGATATAATACCACAATTGGTTTTGCCAAAACTATAGTACCAGCTTGACTGAGTGCACAGAAACTAAAACAGTTTTCTTAAACGTGAAACCATAAAAATGTTTCTGAGGCCGGGCTAAGTTCCTCGGTTAACCAGTTAGGGATTAGTTGAGCTGGCTGGTGTAAAATGGGGATACTGGGGTGTTGGGGGATGTGTGCCCCTGAGTTTGAAGTTTAGAGGTTGCAGATGTTAATGAATGACCAAATGCTAGAACACATCTCAAATGGTCTGTAAGGACCTGAAAAGATGCTCCCACATAATACCTTATATTTTTCAGGGCCATGCTCACATTGGGGGTTTATCTGTATTTTGGAGGACCAGAAATGGATGTGTCACTGTTATTGCTGTCTCCTTGCCTCTGTGGTAGAATGCGAGTATGGGTATTGTCTTGCAATACAAAGAAAAGAAAATGCAATAATATATTCATTACCAGTAGAAAGTTGTGACATGCCTAATCATTCTAGACTATTTCTTTAGTATTACTTTTTTTCTAGAATAGTAGTGAAGATTACTATTCAAAACAAAAAAGAACACAAATTGAATCATGCAGTAACAGAAAAACAAATGTGTGTGTGTGTTTGAGTGTGTGTTATTGTTTGTGTATGAGTGACAGCATAAAACATTACACAGAGCCAGAGTTACTGGAGCAGGAGGAGACAGAACAACTGTCTGACTCACGGACAGATGTTGTGTTACTCACTCTTTCAGTAAAAACATGCAGAGACAGAATAAAGCTGAATTCAATTGACAGTAGATAGACAACAACAATATACATCTTAGGTCTTCCTTTTACAGTGACATTGCATTTCATCTTGCTGAAAATATGTTTGATGAGTGCCTCAACAGTTACATTTAAGGTGTTTAAAAAAAATGTGCTATCAAATTAGGGTAGTGGACAAGGAGAGAAGAAGCCATGTTTTGTGATCGTGTCAACGTTTTATTCACTGGTAAATAGCTACACTGCCACCTATTGGCTTACCAATTAATATCAACAGGATTATATTGATTCAAGCAATTCTTCTTAAATCAAAATGTATCTAAAAACACAATTTTTTTATATACATTCTCTAAAACACAAAGCATAATTAGTTGATATAGGAAAACCATAAAGCCTCGAAAAACAAAGTTTTTCACTTCGACTCATACTCAAGTAGTATACAATTCCTCTTTTGTTCAGTGGTCAAATGGGACACGTGGAAGAATTTTATTATTGTTGCAATCCTCATAGGGAAGAGGGAAGTTGAAAGCATGACTCATGTTGTTGCAGAATAGATGTGACATGTAGACAAAGGCTACAAAATGAGTAGATTTGTAACTGACACTAAAAGGCAGGTCTTTGAAACACATTCAACATTTGACTAATAGTATTGATTGAATTAGAATTAGAACAAGGAATTATATTTTTCCCTGAGGCCCTCAAATGTCCTGAAATGGAGCATCAAAGTAGCATCAAAGTGTTTTACCATTTTGTTTACTGGACAACCCCTATAACACACAGAACACAAAACATGCAAAGAATTTAGGGTTGGTCTGTAATGAATCACTAACTAATCAGTGTTTGGAGTTTTTGACATATGACAACTAGGTCCTGTGATCTGTTCCCAGTCTTATTTATTTATTGAGACAACGTCCTTCTTTATATTTTTCATCCTTTGTGTCCTGCATCATGGTTTGCACCAAAATATAAAGACATTTGGAGCTATTGATCTTCCCCTCTATCCTGATGAAGGTCTTAAGAGAAGCATTACATTTGCATGATGATGCCATCATTATGCTTGATGGTATGTACTGTGTACTTTGGGTGATGGGTCTTGTTGGCTTTGAGACTATATACATCTCATGAAATCAAGGTAGACGATATGCAAATATATTGTGTTCTTTTTGTGAGAAATGGCTTTCACCCAGCTCAGACTTGTGGAGAATGTGTGCAGTGGTTGTAGATTGCAGGGAGTGCCCAATTCCTTGCCGACATTCCTGCAGGTTCTTTAAGTGTGCAGTGGGCCTCCATGATTAGCTTTCTCTGTGCCATAGCAACCTTCAAGAGTTAGAAGCTCAACCTGTTTTTACCACGAAAATACAGGATTCACCTGGCCTTCTTAAAATCTTAAATTAGATGCTATTTTGTTAAGATTTTCTGACATCAATAGATAGACCCAAAGGAGTCTATTACCAACTAGCAATGGCTCTAACCAATAAACAGTAGTTCTGTATGCACAGTAGTTCTCGATTTAAAAATGTCATTAAACTTATTAGAAAAATTATACATTGTTGAGATTTACTAACTTTTGAGGACACAATAGATTGTCATATATTACATTATGTTCTATTGTTTTTCTGGTAATCTAAAGTAGGGGAATACACCTTTAAATGATTGGACAATTGAGCCATGAAAGAATAAGTGCACAATATGAACGTTGGAACACCACGTGCCTCCCCATCCACCTTGACTATGCCCCTTTCTTTCTTTTTGGCCTTGAGTAAACTGCGGTCTTATTGAACCATACCAAACATAACAAACACATTTATTGCTCATAAAGACAGCAAAGAATCTCAAAAAGACAAGAAAAGGGTGAAATCTTTTGTTGTAATAATGAAGCCTAACACCGTGGATGAAATATAATCAATCAAGATCACAAGAATAAAATAAATGTGGTGACAGACCACAAGAGAAGCAAATGAATACATATAGTACATTCAGACCAACCTCAAATAGTTGCAGCATTAGTTACAGTTATATAAATGTATACTGTGAAAATGTTATTCTATGGCACACGGAAAATAACAAAGACCATGAAATTACAGTTATCATACATAAGTGAATACGTCAATGAATGTGGACCTTATTAAAAATGTAATACTTACATTCAAAGTTAACAATTGTCATTCTAAAAGTAAATTCATAGAAACGAATGTGACAAATCAAAGTTTGCAAAAGGCACAAAAGGCTTCACCAGAAATGCTTTGAACACATCAAGTCAGGACGAGTCATTTTCACATTGTACATCCATTTGCTCCTTTGATTCGGTGACACACACAGAGCTGAGGCTCTGCGTCTGAGAGCAGCCCTGTTTTTTGGTCACAAAGGACAGTTCTTTAGTCCCCTCTCCTGGGGCCGTGCTGGAGATGTGTCGGAACAACTTCTGGATCCCCGTCTCCCTCAGGGAACTCCGGAACGAACGGGCCGCAAACACATAGAGCAACGGGTTGATGGAACTGCTGATGAAGGCGAGGGCCCCGGCAATAAAGGTCGTTGTGGCTTTGAAACCCTCCAGGAGTTCTGCAGCCTCGGGGTGGGACTCCTGGATGGCGAGGAGGATCAGGGAGAGCACGTTGCCCACGTGGTGAGGGGTCCAGCACAAGACGAACCCCACCACCACACTGGCGATCAAGCCAGTGGACTTACGCTTGGACCTGAAGTTCATCTGTGCGATGCGGCTACAGAGACAGCTGTAGCAGACCACCAGGATGGCAAAGGGGATCACAAAGCCCACCATGGTCTCCAGCAGAACGATCCCCGTCTGTTGAAGGTCTGAGGTGTAATGACTGTACAGGCACTGCTCCTCTCCAGGGTCCCCCAGCACAACCTGAGTTGGAACGACTGGAACACTGAAAAGGAGGGCCATGGCCCACAGAATCAGTAGCACCTTATTCAGGGACTTCTTCTTCCTCCACTCCACTGAGGCAAAGGGGTATCGCACGGCGACGAAACGCTCGACACTCATGAGGGTGATGAGGAAGACACTGCAGTACATGCAAGTGGTGATGACGTACACCATGGCTTTACAGAAGGCCTCCCCGAACACCCAGGAGCGAGCCAGGGAGTAGATCCACATGGGTAAGGTAATGAGCACCATCAGGTCGGCGACGGCCAGATGGAGAATGAGCACAACAGTGTGGGAGCACTTTTTGACGTGCCTAAGGATGGTCCAGATCACCAATAGGTTCCCAGGGGCCCCCACCAGGAATGACAGGCCCAAGATGACACTGGCCAACGCTGTCCCGCCAGAAGACTCTGGATCCGGATCCATGGCTGGCTCCAAACGGGTAGACGGTGTACTGCTCATGGTATTGTTCTGGTTCATGCTCCCGATCGCAGTGTCTTACAAGTCTCCAGTCTGGTGAACTCAGTCAGACAGAGAAGTGCTTCACCAGCAAAACCTTTACTTCCCTTTAGCTCTGCGAAGTACAACAGGAAACATGTTGTTTTTCACACTACCACATTTCTCCAAAAAGAGTTGTCATCCATTTATTGTGTCTCATGAGGGAAAACTAGATCTTCCAAGAAATGTTGACAGTTTAAAAAAAAATTGTAGTGCCCAAATGACAATTACAAGACATTAATGTAATACATCTATAATACATATGAACTAGATACTTTAGAGAAATGTGTTTTGTATTTACAAAACACTTAACAGTCCTGATTGAAATGTAGGCTTGCTTATGGGTAAAGTGCATCAATAATACACCTACTCGGCATGCTTTGCAATTATTTATTTTTACATCTACATTTTGGTAATTTCATATCAAAAGCAACTTACTTATTGAATGAATAAAGATCAAAAGAGTCCAATGCCAGTATCTGACCTACCCTCAACTCCTCAACCCTCACTGTCGTTTGGTTTTCTAGAAATCAATGACAACCTTAACCTCTAGGGTTAGGGCTTCACCAACTTGGATTCATACACAAACCCAGAACTAATCAAATTTCCCGGTTCCTATTCAGCATTTAGATTCACTGAAAGAGAGAAAAAGTAAATGAATAGTAATAATAAATACATTTGGAAAAACTAAATTAGTACACCTTTTTAGGGAATTAGGTAATGCTATTTAGAAATGTAAAATACATTACATTATAAACAGTAACAAACAGGGTAGAGAGGGGTTTATACAGCTAACCAAGGTTTCTAGGTATAATAACATCAGATGTCAAACAAAAAGCTGATAGAGTGTTTAAATGGGAATTACCTAAGGCACTGTGAACTTTTTGGAGAAGAAATAAAAAAACTAAAATGATTAACTGCATATCATTATAATAATAATGTATTGAATTTTCAGTAGAGGAATAATCTCAAATTGCATGAAAAAGTAAATAATGAAATAATATTAAATAAGTAAAAGAACTATCAGATAAAAATGAAACAATATATAAATACAGCGCATCCAGAAAGTATTCAGTGCTTCACTTTTTATTTTATTTTATGTTACAGCATTTCAATCTGTTACATCATACCAGAGAATTTGGTTTCTCATGGTCTGAGAGTCCTTCAGGTGCCTTTTGGCAAACTCCAGGCAGGCTGTCAAGTGCCTTTTACTAAGGAGTGACTTTTGTCTTGTAACTCTACCGTACATGCCTGATTGGTGGAGTGCTGCAGAGATGGTTGTCCTTCCAAGGTTCTCCTCACTTCACAGAGCAACACTGGAGCTCTGTCAGAATGACCATTGGTCAACCCCTCTTTTCTCCCAATCGCTCAGTTTGGCCGAGCAGCAAACTCTAGGAAGGGTCCCAGTGGTTCCAAATGTCTTCCATTTATGGAAGATGGAGGCCACTGTGCTCATTTGGACCTTCAATACTGTAAATATTTTTTCTGTACCCTCCCCAGATCTGTGCATCGATACAGTCCTATCTCAGAGGTCTGCAGACAATTCCACGGCTTGGTTTGTGCTCTGACATGCATTGTCAACTGTGGGACCTTAAATAGACAGGTGTGTGCCTTTCCAAATCATGTCCAATCAACTGAATTTACCACAGGTGGACTCCAATCAGGTTGTAGAAACCTCTCATGGACAATCAGTGGCAACAGGATGCACCTGAGCTCAATTTTGAGTGTCATGGCAAAGGATGTAAATACTAATGTAATGTGATTTGTTTTTTATAGATTTGCAAAAATTTCAAAAACATTATCACGTTACCATTATGGGGTATTATTATGTGTAGATTTTTTATTACAAAAATGAATTAAATCCATTTTGGAATAAGGCTGTAACATAACAGAATGTGGAAAAAGCGAAGCTCCTTTACTTTACCACTGTATATATACAGAATATTTACATTCAACTATAATGATAAGTCAACAAAAATTGTAATACATTTGATTATATAATAATGTACAGTATAATTTGATTAAAGGGAAGTGGAGGCCAACCAATAGAAGTGGGTCTTGAGGCCTGCTTTAAAAGCCATGACTGTCAGTGCAGCCCTTAGACTGTCAGGAAGAGAGTTCCAGAGGTGAGGTCCAGTTTTTGGAGCCAGTTTCCTAATCCATTGAGCAGACTGCCATTGCTGGACCGTAGAGTGTGTGTTTCATAGGGAGAGAGCAGGTCAGATAAGTAGGCAGGTCCCAAATTAAATTTGAGGGACAGGAAGCCAGTGAAGGAGAGGTGTGATGTGGGCATATTTGATTGTCTCAGTATCCTAGCAGCACTATTTTGGATGAGCTGTATTTTGTCCCTTGAATTCTCTTGCAGGCCCTCTAGGACTGCATTCTCATAATCAATTCTGGAGTAAATAAATTAATGGATAAGCTCCAGATTGGTGATGACTTGATCATTTGCTGTGGAGTGCCTATTAGCATTTCCTCTGTCTGGCTGGTTCTGTTTTGAGCAGGAGGAAGTTGTTCTGCATCCAAAGTTCTACCTCATCCAACGTTTTATGACAGTTGAACAGGGTTGATATTGAGATGTTGTGTCACGTTTGCTCTTAATGTACACCTGTGGGCACTGACCTTTGAGGGACACAACAGGTTAATGTGGTCTCCTCTGACCTTGCCTCAATGAGAGAAATTGCTTAATACTGGAGTAGAATGGTGTGACCTACTGTGCAGTGCCGAAGTCTGCCGAAGAATCAGAATGGTCCTGTATCTGCAGCCATGAGCAGATCATAAACAACCTTCGTGGTCTCAGTAATATGCATGGCCATGAAGCCGGACTAGAAAACCTCATAAAGCTGGTTAGCACTGAGGTGTGATGGAAGTTAAGTTACCACAATATTCTCTAGGACTTTAGATAAGAACAGGAGTTTGAAAATAGGCCTGTAGTTTGGAAGGATGTTTGGATTAAGGGATGGTTTCTTGAGAAAGGGGGTGCTGGCTGCCATCTTGAATAGTGATGGTACCTGAATGTGTAGGGACTTATTAAACAATTGAGTAACAATAACAATCAATGAGTGTCTGAGTGTCTGAGCATTTTTTTAATTGTGTAATTAAAATAGGGTCAAGTTTTATTTCTAATATGATTTCCAACACAGAAGTCAGTGTCACCAAAACAAGTCACTTAGTAAAGGAGCAGATATGGTTCAGAAGGAGTATGAGAGGGATTAGAGTTACACAATATAATGTTCTCTCTGATGTTGATTTAATATTTCGAAAAATTCAGCTTTTTAAAAATGTGGTTGTTGCACTGGCAGGGCCAGAGCCTGTAGGTTGGAGTAGGCTTCTGTTATTTTATTTATTTTAAATTTTATTGATGATAGTAGAATAATCCAAATCGTATTCATTACAGTTTACATAGTAATTCAATTCCTATATTGTTTTAGGTCTATTTGATTATTTTTTATTAATCTATACATCGTTGCACTTCTACGACTTTTATTTTGAAAGTTGTTGTCATGACGTAGTTTAGAATTCCATCTCCTGTGGCTCCACCAAAAGAAAAATAAACAAGATGTCAACATGAACTCTGGTCGGTGGATTTGAATGCACGGTTAACGTCGTAAAGTGGATATCCGTGTTGAACTAGGTAATTAGCTAGGTAATTAGTGTGACATTTATAGATTTTTAAATTGAATGAAAATCGTAGTTCTAATTTAAAAAGTCGCCGATGTATTTAATAATCATAGCTAGCTAGCAGCCTCTATATCACGGATATTGCTAACTAGCGTATACTGTACAGTAATACACCTAGCCCTATGTACAGTGTGACGGCTACATTTGGATTTATGTACTATATAGTTGAAGTTGGGGAGAAGGCTTTCTTTGGAATTTACGTAAATAAAGGATGTGTCGAATTTCGTCGTTTTATTTAAACAGGTTAACATCGGATAATGCTTGTTAGTTCATTTTGTAGTTGGCATTAATGCTAGCTAGCTTTGCACGTTAGGCAAATTAGCCTAGCCAGCTTAGCGCCGCCGTAACGTTACATGAGTATAATGCAGGTCAGGGCTGCCCAACCCTCTTTTTGATGAGTCTGTACTGTTTAACCCCAGTTGTGATTAACTAGCTGAACTCTCATTCAGCTAATTATTGGAATCTGGTTTTCTAAGTTACGGTTGGAAAGAACTTGCTGGACAGTAGATCACTTGGAGCAAACCCTGTAGCTTGACCAAAATGCGCATTGTTTTGGTGATTCAAGTTCTAGGACATGTTAAATCTTTTCTTCAGGCACGCCCAGACGGTCCACAATTTGGTTGCAGCCTGAACATACATCTGATTCTTTAATAAAGGGTTAGATGATTAGCTGACAAGTCTAATTTGGTTAGCTAGTTCTGGAATAGATGAAATGCATGGGGCAGCTGGGGGTCCGTGAGGAGAGGGTTGGTTGAATACCTCTGTTTTTGGAGTTAGCTACAAAATAAATAAATATTGAGAGTTTAGCTTACCTACTAGCCTATAACATAATTTTACAGGGACACAGCTAACAATAATCAAGAATTCAACCCAGTGAAAAAAAGCAAATTGTTCTACGTACCTAGCCCTTTATCAAGGCCTTAACTAGTTGCATGCATTAGCTAGCTAACTAACTAACAGATTTATCTTTCACTGTAGGTTGTGGAGCTACAGTGTGGTGAGAATCTCTGTTAAGCCTATTATTAGGCTAAACGTCAACAGTATTGTGTTAGAGACATCCACCATCAACATTCCAATGCCTTTGCTATTCCTGGAGAGGTTTCCCTGGCCCAGTCTGCGGACCTACACAGCGCTGAGTGTGGCTCTGCTTGCGGGAAGCATCTTCAGCGCCTACACTACTGTGACAGAACAGGGGTTTGGGTTTCCAGACATGGATGAGCCTCCACCACCTGCCCCCTCAGAAGGGGATAATCGAGGCGGTGGCCTAGGTCTAGAACATATACCCACCGATGATGTAGCGGATGCAGATACAGAATTGGCTACCACTGTTATGTGGTACCTTGTCACTGACAGTCTTTTTGTGTGGGTGAGTCTCATTTGTCAAGCAGAAAGATGCTGCCAAAATATGTTGTTGGGAATTTCTACTTGGTTGCTAAGTGGTCTATTCCTCAGGTGTTGGTGAATACAGCTTGTTGTTCTCTGATGTTGATTGCTAAGATGATCCAGTGCATAGTGTTTGGACCCCTTCGAGTCAGTGAGAAGCAGGTAAGGATTGACCTTGTGGTGGTGATATAACTGATGTTTAGGCTAATATGTAAAAAATAAAATAAAAAAATTATGCAGTGTATTGCTTTCATATTTAAATTGGAATTTATGTGTAAAATATGTGTTTCAGCCATGTTTCTCTGTCTTGATCTGACCAGCCTTTTGTCCTCCACAGCACCTGAAGGACAAATTCTGGAACTTCATCTTCTATAAGTTCATCTTCATCTTTGGTGTTCTGAACGTTCAGACGGTGGAAGAGGTGGTCATGTGGTGTCTGTGGTTCTCTGCCCTGGTCTTCCTCCACCTCATGGTCCAGCTGTGCAAAGACCGCTTTGAATATGTAAGTCCTATACAAATGAAGTTGGTGTTAGTAGTACGTTTTTGGGGAATCATGCCCTATTAGAGGCCTAATAAGGAAACGCAATACAGTAAAACCTTAAAGAAGTTACTGACAAAAGTGAAAGTATTCATCCCCTTGGACTTGTTCGAACATTAAATCATAATGGACTTGTTTGTACCAGTGTGACTAACAAATATAAAACTGAAATAATGAAGTATTCACTTCCTTTGCTATGACAGCTGTTAATAAGCTGTGGTGAAAAACCAATTGCCTTTAAAAGTCACATGATTAGTTGAATGTAACTTTAAAGCGCCACTGTACGTTTAGATGGGCTACTCATTACACTGTAGGGAGAGAGACTGTGTTGACTTGTTTACGGTGGAAACCTATTCCTATTTTAGATGCCGCTGAGGCAACTTTTGGCTATACATTCGGTCACAGTAAATGACTGCGAGAGGCCAGATCGCGTTCAGGTCTTGATCTATTAATACCTACAAGCATGAGTGACTCAGGGCTTTTCTTAGGTCCCTTCATAAACCCAAACAGATGATCATGTAGGGGTATTAGGTAGTGTGCTAGAGCCATTTTAACACTACTTTGCATAGTGAGAGATTACATAAACAAGTTGTGGCTGTCTGCAGTGACAGTCTGATGGAATGCGAGCCAGAAATGATGCATGTGTATATGTGTCACTAGACTTGTGCTTGAGTTGTTTGTACACTATCGCACGATGACACAGATGATTCCATGCCTACATCTAGACCCAAGCCACCTGTTTTTAAAGTTATTGCACAACTAATGTAATCCAGATCTGGGCGTCATCACGGTCTGTGTAACTAGAAAGGTATTGTTTCTGCATGCCTTTGTATGAGCATAGTCCTATAGGATGATGTGTGGCTATCTGGTCTGGTGATGCTTGTCTGTCTGCATCTTTGTGTGTTTGTGTCTTTCTATCCGGACTATATGCAGTATAAATATATGTAGTACCTTACATAGGTGTAATGGTGTATCTGCCCTTTCATACATAGAAACGGTGTAATGTGTATTTGCCCTCATACATAAAAACGGTGTCATGTGTATTTGCTCTCCCTCCCCCCTAGCTTTCCTTCTCCCCCACGACTCCTATGAACAGCCATGTGCGTGTGTTGGGCCTACTGGGTTGCCTGCTGCTGGGCTGCTGTGGCCTGGCGGTGGTGTGTGGCCTCCTGGGAGCTGTCCATGGCATGCACACCCTTTCCTTCATGGCTGCTGAGGTCAGAACAACCCCTATAGGTCGCTAGATTCATCTCATTAGTTATTTAAGGTTTCTTTGAAGGCATGAATAAATGATTGCTAAAAGTAGTTATTTCTATAATAATTAGACATTTTCTCTCCACTACAGTGTCTGCTGGTCACGGTACGAACTGGACATGTCATCATGAGGTAAGCCTCCATTTTAACCTTTTGCACAGCAGCAGTGTCGTTCGAAAGAAGCTATCTTAAAGGCTAGCTTCTTTCTACTGGGCTATCAGGATTAGGTAACTCATTAGGTAAACAATAGTCAGGATTAAACATTCCTAGTGTACATAAGCAAACTTTTGCTAAGATTATGAGCATAATGTTTTTTTTTGGATATCTATGTGAGGTTTATATCAGTGTTGGAAAGGTGCTTGGGAAAACGCCTGGCTTAGTCTAAGTTTGCTTAATTGTACAAACATGATCCAGTCAGAGTCTAGCTCAGTGGTGATTTTGCAAACGCAAGTAGATAAGTATCACAGTGAATGCAGTATTAGAACATGCCAGATTAAAAAATTTCCCATTTGTTTCAATATTGTGATTAATATTTATTTCTAAACCTTGGCATAAAAGATGCATTGACTGGTAAGGCCTTTGTCAGGTTGCTGATTATGCAGTTTCTTCTACAGATATGCCATCCACCTGTGGGACCTGAACCACCCAGGCACCTGGGAGAACAAGGGGTCCTACGTGTACTACACAGACTTCATCATGGAGCTAGCGATGCTTTCCCTGGACCTCATGCATCACATCCACATGCTGGTGGGTCAGGAGGTCAATAGCAGGGCTCCCCTTCTGGCCCGTGGAGATGTATTGGAACTGAGTGGACCAGAGCAACACACAAGATGACCGGCTAAACCAGTCCTCATTCTATGTAGCTACCGCGGTGGTCCCGATGGTTAACCCTTTAACCGTAGGATGTAGCCCAAGGGTTAATGCTGCATAAATTCTAGTGGACCACATTTTATAAACAGAAACCATGTGGTTGGAAGTGTCTCACTCATTGGGCAGATATTTGATAGAAATGCAACCTCTTTAATAATACGAGTTCATTAATCTATGTTGTAAGCCTGATACTAATAATTGTATCTAGGTTGATTTAACCTAGTCTTTTTCATCCTCTTCATGTGCTGTTGGAGTGTGTTTAAATTGTTTCACATTGGCAGGGCAAATTAAAGGTTCGCTGAAAACCTCTCTCCCTCAATATATCAGTGCAAAGTAGTTGAAAACTCAATTTATTTTCTTTGTGATCCAGCAGAGTTTAGTTTCTGGAAGAAGACTAGCGAATGGGACTGCAGCCTGAGTGGTTTCGTGTTTAACCTTTTGAACCCTTTCTCCCATCAGCTGTTTGGTAACATCTGGCTGTCAATGGCTAGTCTAGTGATCTTCATGCAGCTGAGGTATCTGTTCCACGAGGTGCAGCGGCGCATTCGACGCCACAAGAACTACCTCCGTGTCATCAACAACATGGAGGCCAGGTCTGTCAGCTGACTCTACTGTGTGTATATATATATAGTCCCCATAATAACCAGTCTGTGTGGGGCATTTCATTCCAGTTCTTCGTGCTCTCTCGACTTTTATATTGTGAGATAAGTGGAAAGATGGAGCTGTTACCACTGCTAATATGACTCTTAGAGGTTCATGTAAATGTGTGTTGCTGGGTACCACTCAGATTTGCGGTGGCCACAGAAGAGGAACTTGTGGCTAACAATGATGACTGTGCCATCTGCTGGGACTCCATGCAAACGGCACGCAAACTGCCCTGTGGACACCTCTTCCACAAGTAAGACTGGATGTCAACTGAAACGCCTCGAAAATCCCACGAGTCGTTATTCCCTCATAGTTGATTGAATTTGGCAGTGTGGGTGATGATTAACATTTTTGTTCAATGACAAAATGACTGCCTTTGTTTTCTAATGGGCTAATAATGTGTGTGTGTGTCTGGGACTGTCTGACTCTGTGCAATTATTGCATTTTTCCTAAGTTCCTGCCTGCGGTCGTGGTTGGAGCAAGACACATCGTGTCCCACGTGCAGGATGTCCCTGAACATCAGTGGTGACGGGGGCCCTGCCAGGGGTCAGCAGCAGGGGGCCGGACTCCCACAGGAGGACACCCTTGGTCCAGGAGGCCCTGCTGTAGATGCCAGGCCACACCTCAACCAGCACAACCACTTCTTCCACTTTGATGGTGCATGCGCTGTTGTTTTTGACGATTGCATTATTGCGTCCACTTGATTGATCTAGTTATTTTGTGCTGATCACAAGAAGCACAACAAACACAATGTTGAGATGTGGGGGTTTCCCCATGTGTCACACACTGCCCACTGTATTATAGTCATTTAAATGCTATTAGTTACATGAAATAGGTTTCCAATACTAGCCAGTACCATTGAAACAGTGGTCTGCTCTAGTAACACGCGAGTAACTGACGCTATCTCCATGAAACACTTTGAGCTTGTGAAATATTGGCCTTTAAAAGACTTTAGCGCTGGCCAAAACAGGATGACTAGAGCCCAGAAAACTTGGTTTGGGTGACGTCCCTGCCACCATTGTTTCATGGGTTTGCAATGACGGGCCAATCATTTTACGGGATTTGTACGTGTAGCACTGGTTTCAGGAAGTGACTGGTGTGGTGATTTGTCCTCCCAGGCTCTCGTATCGCCAGCTGGCTGCCCAGCTTCTCGGTGGAGGTCATGCACACCACCAACATCTTAGGGATTGCCCAGCAGGCCAACAACTCCCAGCTCAACGCCATGGTCCGTGTCCGTTTCTCTTCTACCATTCTCCCCACCGGAAAACACCAAGGGTTTCTCCATTTGGCATGATTTTGATAGTAGAGGCTGCTGGGTAATGTAGTCTTCCGCTCCCCACAGGCCCATCAGATTCAGGAGATGTTTCCGCAGGTTCCCTACCACCTGGTGCTGCAGGACCTCCAGTTGACCCGTTCTGTGGATGTCACCACGGACAACATTCTAGAGGGGCGCATCGTGGTACCCTTTCCTGCCCTGGTACGTCCTACGCTTCTGGGTGCAAGATGTTTGAAGAAGCATGCTGTGGTGCTTGATTACACGTCTTGCCTCCCCCACTCCAGGCGGCTGAGCGACCCCCTCCGCCGACGAACCCAGGCCCCGAGGAGGTTGCGGGAGCCAGTGGAGGGGTGGATGCTGGCCCAAGTGAGCTGGACAACCTGGAGGTCAGGGGGAGCCGCTTCTCCAAGTCCGCTGAGGAGAGACAGAAGATGCTGCTGCAGAGGAAGGATGAGCTTCTGCAGCAGGCGCGGAGGTACGTTACTGACCTGACTTACCAGGCCAGTCTGTCAAATAACACGGTTGCGTTCAATTAGGGAATACATTCATAGCTTTGCAGAGATTGTGAACACTGCTTCTTACCAATTTGACCGACATGTTTTTACACAACCCATTAGTGGCTGGATGATCCTGACCTGGCCTTAGATGAAAAATCAAAATAGGATTCTTTTCAGATTAGATTAGATGCCTGTTGCTATCTCTGTCTGATAAGCCAGGGTTAGTAGTACTCATCGCACACTCACTTTAGCATATTTATTAAACAGGAAATATTTAAGGAAGAGCCCAGAGGAGGAGGACCTTCCCACACTGGAGGGAGACGCCCCTGTCTCCGGTCTGACCAGACGCAGAACAATGGCAGAAGCTGCAGAGAGACGCATGCAGAGCCCACAGGACCCAGCTCCCTGAAAACCACCTAGACGGTCTCACCTTTAACCCACTCCTAGCACCCTCTTGGTCAGCATCACACCCCCATGACTCATGAGGAAACGCCACCACCATTGAAACAGCTAGTACCACTCTTTACCTTACGAATGGGATTTCTCATATAAACAGGACATTACCACGGGTTTGAGCAAGCATGGGCTTTGGCTGCACATAGAACAGGCGCTCTGTGGTTTTACGCTGCCTTAGTGAGATGTCGGAAGGGTTGTAAGATTGGTTGCAGCCACTTCTGTTTTGTCATCCGCCAGACGCTTTCTTGGACATGCATTATCAGTGTTTGAACCAACAGATGGAAAGTCTGTAAAGAGTTTCTGAAATGCACCTTAGTATGTCTCCTTGCATAACGGTCATCACAGCCTGACCCCCGGTGTCACTAGACTCCTTCTCTTTATGGGCGGGGATGGGCACAGGATGGGCATGGGCACAGGCAGAAGATGAGGCTGGGTTTAGTTGGGTGTTTTGAGGTGCTACTGCTAGATACAGCTCATGGTATAATGGAGAGGGGGGGGGGTTGATATTTGTATTATAACGGAGATTGATGTTGACATAATGGGTTGGGAAACTACTGATGCATGTGTTATTTTATGGAGTTTCAACTGTGAATTAAGAGTAGGGTTAACAGGTTATAACATTGTAAAGATTTTGTTATTTTAATCCCGCCTTTGAGTAAGAGAATGTCACTTTAGTAGTCAGATTTATTTTATAACGCCGTTTTTACAGCAGCAGTATTGCAGACTCTGAAATATGAATGTAATGTATCTACATAATGCTGCAGAGAAATGCGAGGAGTTAAATGTCTGGCTGTTGTGTGGACTTGGTTACCTTTGAGCAATGTGCTCCTCTGATTTAAATGATCACATCTGAATTAGACGATAATATTTAAGGATAACAAGGATCTAATAGATCTTTGTTAAACCTTGTATGTTTGGTACAGTGCTGTATTTAAATTGGGACTTCCCTTTTATACTTGAGTTAATTGCCCATACCCCAAAGGATGTATAATTTCAGTGCATTTCAAATTCCACTCAAGCATCCAGCATAGTTATATTGAACTTGACAGGTGTCACTTCCAGATACCAAAGAATATATAACACTGTTCTCTAAAATATTTTGATTTAGCCTACTGGTTCTAAATCTAAATGCTTCAAATTAGCCATGTTTGTGAGGATCGAAACCACCAAGTATAATGGGTAAAATGTAAATCCCAACTAATCTACAAATATTAATGTGTTAGTGTGACAGTGATTTATCCATCAATCGGCAGTCTCCTGCAGTCATTTTGAACTTCTGTACCATTTTGATCTTTGGCTCAATG
Organism: Novumbra hubbsi; assembly: GCA_016801125.1. NCBI lineage: Eukaryota > Metazoa > Chordata > Actinopteri > Esociformes > Umbridae > Novumbra > Novumbra hubbsi. The sequence goes on from JACXGK010000027.1 coordinate 157,367, forward strand.
GAAAGGACAGGGGTTTTTGGCTCACAGAAAAGGACAGGGGTCTTTGGAAGCCAAAAGCTGTTTCACAGGCTGTCGTCTTTCCATTGCTATGCTCAGGTCCAACTTGAGGGTTACTCTAATGCTTTTTTATTTCTCCCATATTCAACATTGAAATGGTTAATGAAATATCTGAAAGAAATCTTAAAAACATGTTTTGTTCTCTTTTATCATTTCAATGATTTTTCCTGCACTCTAGTATCATTTATACAAAATACATCTATTTTAGTTTATTTTATTTATGATTGTAGGATGTTTTCTAGTTCAGAGATGCACATTTTGTCCCAAAAAAAACACTATTTCATTGATCAAACTAGGCTATTGATCAGGTCATATTTTCACATCAATGTCATATTTTCGTATTCATAATGGGTTATTTTTGTAACAATTGTATATTTGATCTAATCAAAAACAGAAGCAGAAACAGAATTTTGAAATAAGTTTTCTTTGTATTTTGTGCCTAAATCAAGAAGGGTTCTATGGATTGATTGTGTAAATAATGTAGATTTTGTAAGAACTGTTCTATTAATATTAACATGAAAACCAACTCGATATTAAACAGCTTCTCTACAGCCTTTTAACAAATTGTTTTTTTTGCCTACATCAAATAAACAGCTGGTTGTGCATCGAGTTAGGAAATCACAGGTGACAAGGATGACTGTAGCTGTTTTTTTTATGTTGAGAAGGCATATGGCATGATGTGGAAGACCATGCAGCTGGCTCTAATAAGATCTACATGGGGTATCGGCTTTGTGTATTTTTATTCCTTGGGGTGACGGGGTTGGCCAAAAGGATTTGGACCCTACCTGGAGCTGGCCCACACTCCAACACAATAGGTGGCAGTATTGCACAAATATTTTGAATGCCAACCGCTTTAAAAACACAGAAGAAGCCAAACAGACAACTAGCTATTGAGGTGTTCTAGTGGATTAATGTACATTAAGTGGTATTTTGATTGACATAATTATGCCTTAAGTAGCTGGCTATTCTTTGTGTCAATTATGTATTTACACAGTAGCTATAAATCTCCTTTTCACTGCACAGCAGTTTTCTGGTTATTTGTTTTGTTATCCGTGGCTAGTTAGATTAATTGTTACTGTTTACTTTTTGCCTTTCTCCATTCTGTTACTCATACAGGGGAATAAATAAAAAAACACTATGCCGAGGGGAAAGGAGATCTCTGAGGACATAAGGACGGCAGTAGTGAAAGCACATCTGTCTGGGAAAGGCTATACAACAATCTCAAAGAAATTTGAACTCCATCAGTCCTCCGTGAGGCAAATTATTTATAAATGGAGAGCATTTAACATGACAGCAACTCTGCCTAGAAGTGGGCGCCCTTCCAAAATATCTCCAAGAAATAAATTAATAATAAATCAAGTAAATGCCAACCCAAACATAACTTCTGGAGATTTGCAGACCTCTCTTGCTGCGTCTCAGGTTACGGTGCGTGCTTCAACAATAAGGAGAACATTGAATCGTCCCGGCATTCATGGAAGGGTTGCAAGGAAGAAGCTTCTGCAGTCAAAAAAGGACCAAACTGCCTGTCTTAACTTGGCCAGAGACCACCTTGACAAACCTGAAGGTTTCTGGAAGTCCATTCTCGGGACACGGTATGTTTGGCGAAAACCCAACAATGCCTGCCACCAAAATAATTCTAGACCGTCTAAAACGACACAGAGTCAAAACCAAGATTGGCCAAAGTCGAGTCAGATCGAAGACCAAGACGAAAGGGGGCCCAGTTAAGACTGAGCCCGAGACTGAATGTTGGGCAAAACCGAGAGAAAACAAGTCTAATTTAAGACTATTATTAGGAATGCTTCACACTACGCCAATGATAGTACTTCAAATGTTTATCTACAAAGCCCTTTTGCACAAATTACCACTATCTGACCTATTTAATTACAGAGTAGAAGCAGTTCCTGCCAGACAGCTTTTGAATTGGCTAGACTTAGTGGTCCCTTAAGTGTCTTGTATACAGGAACATATTTCACATCATATTTCTCTTCATTTGTTACTGCTTTTTTTCTCGTAATGATATAACTATATTTTATTTAAGTTGTTATAATGTAATATAATTTCTTAATGGACACGAGGGACTGAAGGAACTGAACATTTCATTGTGGGTTTTTTTTCTCTATTAAATGATCTCTTGTGCCATACATCTCCTATAACATGTATTGTATGTGCCTTTTATGATATTACATCATGTAATTTGACTGTTGTTTGTAGCGGATGTACGGGTTCTAGAGCAAATATAATGTATTTGTTGTATAGGTTTGACAGATCATTTACACACACTACCAGGTGGCACCAAGGAAGCACAGATTGGAATGTTTTTACTGATATATAATATAACAAGGTTCTAGTCTTCTGGCTTTTCTTTCTGCCTCTGCATGCCTCCTTGCTCTTGCCACTTCAGATCTCTGAAGAACTGCAATCTTATTACTTGTTATGCAGTTGTATACTCTCCTTAAGTATTAGATTACATATATTACACTTGTTTGTTGACTCCTTGGATCTTCTGTCAGTTGGGTCCAAATCAATTTCCACCAATGTTGTTTGTGTCAGAGACATGTGGCAGCACTCTGCAGCTCCTCAGTTTGGAGGGTTAGGTAAGAGCAGACATCTTATTCCAGGTCTGAGCGGTGGCTCCATTCCACATGTGCTGCTGCAGCATGAGTTTGAATCCAGCCCACTGGTCTTTCAGCAAGGACTGTATCAATGAAGCAGAAATATCTGGAAATTACATATTATTTTTTAAGGGGTCTAATAATTAAATTGATGACTAGATTGATCTTTACACAAAATAACTATCTATTATAATACAACAGTTTGTAGGACAATGTGTCATTTTCTTCTCGATTTCTCGCGAAAGATGTACTAATTATTGTACTAATTAAATCATGAATGAAACTGTAAATAACTATTACATCAGAGATTAAGGACATGTATTCGTAGGGTATTATGTATATCTAGAATACATTAGAAACAATCTATATCACCGCACGCATGTACAAGTGCAGGTCTTTAGGCAATTTTTTTAAAAACGTTCATTCCGAGGTTGGATTCATAGTCAAGTGCCACATTCAGTAAAGCATAAAGCAAGACAGTAAATAATTGGCAGCCATACATTTTGCCTACAAACGCGAACTAGAAAATAAAGCGAAAACGGCATGTTTCATTTCGCCTAACGGAAAGTCACAACAACAATGTCAGAATCAAAGTAATGATTTGTTCGCGAACCAACGGCTCATTTGAATGTAACAACGGCATTGCTGAAAAAAGTTAATTTGGCTCCTTAATTTTTAAGACAAAAAACAAATTATTTGCAGATAATATGAAAATGTATTCACCAAGTTAAGAGTGCATATCCGCAATTCAAAATCAATAAAAATGTACATGGAAAGTTTAGTTGCACACTATTTGTTTCAGTACAATGTGTAAGATAAAAACTGCAGGCGATCTAACAGTAATAGTAAGATTTTACCCGTTTGAACACGCATTTCACACAAACAATTCTAGACTTTTCAATGGGGATTTGCGCTTGTTTCATTGTTTTGGGGTATTTTTAAGCATTTTAAATAGCTGTATAGAAACAAAATGAGTCGGCTCTTTTAGGTGAATGGAACCATGAAGAGTCCGTTCAAAAATATTTGGATAACACATCACTTAATGAAATCATTTAATAAACATTTTAAATCGCTGACAAAAGTCGGTTAAGACCAATGAGGTCATTTATTATAAGCACTGTAACCGCTCCATGTCATATGAAATGTGGATCGAAATAATAGTGCGATGTTTTGTGTACTAATGTAACCACAGAAACCAAGGCATTGGAAGTTTGGCAGCCCAAATACAGAATATATAGATATATATTAATTGATACCTGTATTTATTTATTTCTTATTTTTAATCACAGGTTTGGTTCTCCATAGTGCATCGCGTTCACTTGGGGACTGTTATTTGCGTGAAGTAGGCCTACATGACGAAATCTAGCGAGTTTTCAATTTAGGTAGTCTATCCTTATTGATTAGTTAGCTTGACGTTACCTGCGTACCTAGCAAAATTATTTAGTTTGATGTCAGCATAATTTGTGTAAAATCTCTGCCTTCCATTATTGTAGTTGCCCATGTCGTCACATTCTAAGACGAGCTAACCTAAATGAAAATGTATTATGTTTGCAAGAAACAACCGATAACTAGTTTGAACGTTATCACTCACTCGTTGCACTGAGATTCATAACAGCATGTCTTGTCGTGTATTTAAAAGATGAAGGCATTCGTCTACACACTGACAAGGTCATATTTACGATTAAAAAAAACTGTATGAAATCGTATTCTCGAGATGAATGCAGATTGACTTGAGTGAGACTGCGTCTTATACTATACTGATGCATTGACATTATAAAGCACTTAGTTATTTAATTATTACATTAAAACCATCCCAGGTCGCAATGAGTCCTTGGTGGACTCACAGCCCTCGATGGGCGTTTCGGACCGAGCGCTAGGGTGATTGACCGCGCGCCGGACGCTTTAACAAAACCACCATCTTCCCACAGCCGCTGTCCCTCAGCACTTAACCCGCCAGGCGACACTCCAGCAGCCCAATTAAAAAAACATGACTTATTTATATATTTTGGTATTATTTAAAATATCCTTGTTGAAAATGTCAAGAACCAAGGATTACAGTTAATAGTAAAATGTATTAAATGCTTCACATATCTTTTTTTTATTTAAAATGTCAGTTCCTCCTACAATAACAATGCCACGACTACACAAATTGTATCATAATTTTAACTGTAGACGGTGATTCCTCTCAATGAAGATTATCCAATTTGTATAATTATGGCATAGCTATTTGTAGGAGCTATTGAAATCACATAATTATAACACATTTTAAAACTTCAGATTGTTGTCTTTTGTATTGAAATTACAAAGCCTTAAGTTAGATGGAGGCTGCATTTGTAGCAACCTTGAACGCGTCCATCACCATCCCAGAGATCGCTTTTATATTTTCTCTTATAAACTGCTGTTAGTTGTCCGAGGCTAAGAGGTTTTAAGATCGTTTACATTTTGTGTAAATAAAAACGGTGCAACATCGTAGGCCTATACACTTTTGTAATCACCAGAAGACCAATGTTGTGTTACATTAAAACTTCGTTAAAGAGTTACTGAGATTCGAAGACCCGAATGTCTGTCCAATGTCCAATCTAAAACAAGTTTCCAAAGTTACATTTCGGAATTTCCTCTTGCCACCACTGTGACACGGTAAATCAAAGTTATTTAACAGCCAACATATGTGATGGAAGTGTTAAGAACCGCTCCCCCTGCTGTTTTTGGTGTGTTATCCGAAGTCTGAATTTAGTGCGGTCTTCCAAAAGCGTGCAGGGAAGGCTCAAACGTTGGCCCTCACTAAGGCTCAAGCTAATATTACATAAAATAAAATTATTCTGTGTAACAAATAGTAACTCTAACATGAAACCATAAATCATTCACAAAAAACAGTACACAAACACAGTAAAAAACAAACAAAAAACATGACATTTTTGTTTTGTTGGTGTTTTTATTTAAGTATGACCTAACGTATGGACTTCACACGAATGGGAATATGCCTACCGAGATTCGCGAATCTAAAATGTTCAAATATCTTAGAAGTTTTACAGCAGACGGCGTATCGAATCCGGCCACGGACAAAACGAATTAGGATTAGTTAAAGAGGATAAACTTGCTTGGTTACAAGCTTCAGTAGCTACATTTAATAAGCCAAAGTAAAACCGTTTTTTGTTATGTTGCGATGACTGCAACTGACACGTTTGTCCGGTCGGACTCTCTAGAAAAACGCTGCCCTCTCACGCAGGAGCAGTTTAAAGCGGGGGTAACGAAATATATTCTTATCTTCCAACTAATCCGCTTGATAAAACGTTGTAAAGAAATACGTTTCCTACGTGCGTGAAAAACTAACAACAAAATATATTCTATATTATGTTGTTTGACAAAAAATGTAGTAGGCCCTATACATACACCGATGTTCTTAGGGTTGTAATACAGACTGTTCCTCTTATGTGTATTGTAAAGTTCAACTCTTTCAATAGAACAAGTGAATACCTTTATCTGAAACTAGATTTTCATTAAAAAAAGTAGTTAACGGACATTTTCATTATAGGCTACTGTATTAGCCAGCAATCTACGGCTTGCAATCTCTTGCTTTGTCATTATCGGTTTTCGTGTGTAGATATTTAGAATAAACAACAATAGTTATCAATTAGAAATTACGTTTATAACTCAACAAAATGTATAAAAACTCCCGAAGGAAATAGTCAAAAACCAGTACCACTTTTACCTTAATTTGACAGTAGGTGGCAGTCATATCCCCCGTTCTAAATGACCAGAACCGTAATGTAAAACATATTTTTAGCAAGTCTCGCTAGAAGCATATGCATAGTCGGTCTTGCATTGTCACCTACCTCCTGAGCGGATATAGCGAGTTCATATATTAAAATGCGGGATTAAAAAGCATTCACTGTAAACAAACCGAACCAGAGATCACCTTGCACAGTAAGTTCTGTTTTGTTAAAAACAATTAAATTAAAATCATGTTAAAATAATGTTGTTTGCTAGACGTACAAAGATAACAAATCAATACGTGCGTTAATATAATTCCTATTATGTGCAGTAGCTAAGATCCAGGACCCAAACAGCCACAGCATGTTACATTAAGGGTCGGTATCTCGCGGTCACAGATTAAACATTGCATTAAAAGACCCAACTCAAGAGAAATCTCCATTGAGTTTGATTTGTTTAATTCCAAGTCTAGGCTTCATCAATATCCGTGAAGTTGGCCTTAAATGTTAACGTTAGTCTAGCCGACTTTTCCACTTTAACCAAACTACATGAAAAGCAACTCATGCAAATATCCTGCTGTACTAAAAGAATGGATTCTGAATTGCATTGCATTTAAATATCCCCGTCCCATGTCTTAAATATTAAATTTAGCTAATACAAAGACTTAAAATGTTTTTTTGAACGCATTTGCTCCTAGCATTAACATTTTAGTTTGTTAAAATTGGACCAGTTAAATGTATAGCATACCGGAATGATTTATACTATGACGTGTTGAATTCCGCGGTTGTAGCGTTGGTTTGATGTTCGGTATTTGACGTATCCGTAGCTCCACAACGATTCAGGCACAGACATAAGATTATGGAACCTAGGCTAATGTAAGTTAACCCAAAATCGGAATGGTGTAATTGGGCAGCCATCTTACCTGGGATCTGTTTTAAAACAGCTACAACAAAAACACATGGTAGAACTGGCATTGGTTTCATTTTTTTTTTTTTTTACGATTGTATTTTCTTAATATTATATAAATAACCACTGTTACACACAGCATAATGCATAAAATGACTGAGGTTTTCAGAAAATTAACAAACAAATCTATTTTAAATATTTGTCAATAATTAAATAATTTTAATACAAAATGGCAACATTTTATTCAATGACGTAGATGGACGTAGAGTAGTACTTTAAATACAGTTTTTTTTTAACCTAATTAAACAATTAACTCTGATATAATTTCGTTGTTCAAATTACTATTTTAATTAGAGTATGTACGTTGAACGGAGCAAGCTAGCACATGCTGAATTTGGTACGCTACCTGCAGCATAGTATTTAGAGGGCAGAAATAGAAGTAGCTATCTTATACTTATTTGTTTGTAAAATGTCACCCAACAGCGCCATCTGCTGATTATTTACAGTTTTCACGCTATTTTACGAAAACATCTGTTCGTTCAAATTCGTTGTGTGTAACATTGTTTCCTAATTTTCTGTAGGAAGTTAGCTGAGGCCGTTAATAAAAAACAATTACTTCTGATAGTTTTAATACAGGCTCACATCTACTGTTAGTTTTCTTGATCATTTATTTAAAAAACAAGCTTGAAAATGGACTCCAACCTACCCCTTATTGTTGGTTTGTGCTTTTCATGGAGCAAGATGCTGCTGCAGAAAATACCACCGAATGGCTTAACTTTTTCTAATTGGTCCAAGGTATGTTGGCGGACCAATCCGGACGTCAAGTGTCATCTATGCTTTATATCTGTAATAGACCTTGACATAGACTCTTTATGGTGGAAAGTTATTTTATTAATTATTATTTTCCAGATTCTAGTCAGAGCATGAAAATTGCTAGACCGGTTAATGTTGTAGGCATCTTGCCGCCTGGTCAATACCACGAGGACCGTCAACAAAGTGAACGATCACAATATTAACATTTTAATAAATCTACCACAACATCTAGATACATAAAATAAAGTTTTACTGATCAAATGAAATATCAGGTTTAATAGGAAACACAATTTAACTTGTTGTTTTAGTCCTTGATTAGGCTTAATCTGTCTGTGAAACTGGCTCTATGTTAATTATTGATGTTAGGGTTAAGGGATAGGAACATTTGGATTATTGGATTTAGTGTTTTACTGAAATCTGGTAACCCAGTGAATAGGAAAATAAACATGTATGGGTGTTTGATAAAAAGAAAAGATTTAAAAAGAACCCTTGTGTACCCATTCAACAGGGCGTTAAACCTTTTTTTTTGCCCAGCAACTGTGACAGGTACACACATTTATAACCAAAACTAGCAAGTAGCGGTTATACGCATATAATGCTAATTCAAATGGTATTTTGAACAACTTAATTATTGGCATATTAAAGCCAGTTTCTCTGAGTGTTTTACAGGACCTTCCTCCAATTTGGGCAAAGTATCTTGAAATTAAATTCTATGGCCACTTTGTTGACAATTTTTTTGACGACTTTAAAGCGTGCTGCCTAAAATTTGCCTACCATACATGCAATTATAAAACTCGGCTTGGTGTGTAACTGAAATCATTTTCTCAACTATTGGGCTTTACAGGATATATTATCAGTCAATTGAACGCCAAACAAACGTTACCACGGTTTTACTTCCTTCGTAGAGCATGATGTCGAGGATACTTCCTGGAGTTCATTTCCTAGACCTGGGGACGCCGTTATTACTATGTTTTCTCTGTGGGATGATGTCGGCGGATCCTCCGACAGAAAGGGCGATCTCCTTGATGAAAAAATATCCTTTGATTGATGGGTAATTGCAAAGCCCTTTGTTTTTATATTTTCAACACTGTAGAATCAGGGCATTGGGGAGGATTTTTATTATGGGTCACCAATGACCTCAGGACCTTTACAAAATACAACCCAAATTCCTAAAAAGTTGGCACAGTATGGAAAATGCTAATAAAAAGAAAGAGGAGGGATTTGTAAATGTACTTTGACCTATATTTAAACAAATGCAGTTCTAAATGAACACTATTGTCTTATCCAAAATCAAGTAATGCTTCCTGCAGGTTGGCAAATCCAGCAAAATTACAGTGTCTTGAAAGTCCACTCTCAAAAGTATTCACCTCCATGGACTTATCCATACTTTAGTTATTGCCACTGATCAATACAAAAAAATCCTAATTTCGAAAAAAGTACCTTTACACATAGTTCTAAATAAACTACTAATATAAAAAACTACATAAATTGAGAAGGGCACTTGTTAGGGAGGCCATCAAAAGGTCTATGGAGACTCTAGAGGAGTTGCATTCTTTCACTGCCGAGCTGGGAGACTGTACATACTGATTAAATAACCCAGGTGCTTCACAAAAGCTGCCTTTATAGGGGGGTGACAGAAAGAAACAACTCCCATCAAATCTGTACTAGGTTTTGCCAGAAAGCATGTTGGAGACTCTTAGACCAAGTGGAAGATAATTCTATGGTCTGATGGGACCACCATAGACCTTTTTCTCCTCAATGCTAAGTGCTTTGCTTGGCCCAATCCAAACATAGCACTTGAGAACACATCTCTACCGTGAAGCATGGTGGTGGCTACATCATGCTATGAGGATGTGTCTCTGTTTCAAAAAGATGATTGAGGGCAAAGTGCATACAGCAACGTAAGTGTTCAAACTGAGCAAAGTGAGATCCTGGATGAAAAACATGCAAAGCTCCTATCCAAATATGATCATGGCAGCCAAAGCGCCTCTGCTAAAAATGTACTAAAGGGGTGAATACGCATGCTATCAATTATTGTTTTTTATTTATAATTAGTAACATTAATTAGATTTTACTTTTTACTTTGAGATTATGGACTTTCTGTATTAAAAAAGATCAGTGGCAAAAACCTTTTGCATCCACCCTAATCAAAAACATTTTAAAAGTGAATATTTTTGAGAGCCACTGTACATCGTTCAGAACATGTTTGTGCAACCTTTCCACACATTTATACACATATTGCCATTGGCCATATGTTTTACTTTTGCAGTGTTAAGATTTTTTTTTGTTGACAATTTTAACATTGGATGAAGTAAAAACATTTTGCTATGTGTTAAAAGTCATACAATTTTAGTCACTTTGACATTTGACACCTCAGTGACTAACGATAACGTCATTGCATTTGTAAATACCTTTCTATTATAAACAGAATATCTCAAAGTTAATTATATTACTATATATAAAGCATATAAAAATACATAAAATCAGGAAACAACCATATATTAAGTATATTGGGAGGAACCGCTATCAACAAAATGACAAACGACCAATGCATATTTTTAAATTCCACCTAAGATAACTTGCTGGAAACCCTCACTGATTTGTACACAACTTCCTCAAGTTTCCAAAGACAGTCTCCACCCTGCTAGAAACACTGAGCACTGCTGATAGACCGAGTGGAACTCTATAAGCTGTATTTTCAATGTGTGTATTAACCCCTCCATGCCCATCTATTCCCCATTCCGATTACTCGTTCTCAGCCACAATGACTTGGCTCTGAGGATAAGGATTCTTTTCAATAACCAGCTGAGTCAGGTTGACCTGCACCACATAAGCAACGTAGCTACAGACATCAGCAGACTCACAGCAGGACATGTTGGAGCTCAGGTGAGCTTAACACCTTAACACCTCCTGTGAAAGTACACCTTTTATGGCTCTTTGAAAGAACAAATTGTATTTCAAATATAGGGCGCCTATATTAATTGAATCTTAATCCTATGAATTAAATTGACCCATTTTGGTGCAACATTATATTTAATCTGGTACATAACATTTGGTTCCGTCTTTGAGCCGAGCCAAACTGCCAGTCCGGGTCAAGTACCAGTGAAATGAGTGTAACTCATTGACGCATACTAAATAATGAGATATAGCCCATATAGCATTTGACCCAGATGTTGCTCTCTGGCCTCCATCATGTTCTGGTCAGGTGTTTGCGGCATACGTGTTGTGTGGTTCCCAGAAGAAGGATGCGGTGAGACTCACACTGGAACAGGTGGACTTGATCCGCCGCATGTGTACCGAGCACCCAGACCTGGAGCTGGTTACATCTGCAAAGGGTTTGCTACTCTGGATAATGGATCATTTCCTGTATTGTTCCGGGATTTATGCTCTCTGGTGACATTTGATTGGTTGCCCCGAAATTGATAGTGCTTTCTATCATTGTGTCTGAAATGAGTGTGTGCCTGCTGATTAGTTCAAATCTGTTCCAGGCCAATTGAGTATCTCAGTCGATATTTACTGTGTGTGTATTCTACAGGAATGAAAAACTCTAAGAAGATAGCATGTCTGACCAGTATTGAGGGGGGACATTCAATAGACAGTAGCCTGCCAACCCTGCGGATGTTTTACCAGCTAGGGGTTCGCTCCATGGCTCTCACACATACCTGCAACACTCCTTGGTAAGCCCCCACACAATCTCTCTGTCTCACACACACAAACACAGAACAATAATCGTTACTACATTGTGACATATTGGGCTCTACTCACTAAAATATGAACATGTTGTTTTTGTCTGACCCAACATTATCAGAGGTCTAAGGCTCAATCTCTGACTTCAATTCGCAATTTTTTTGGAGGGGAATTCCCTAGGAATTTTTATATGAAAAAAACCTACACAATAGGAATGTGCCTCAAGATGGCACCGTGGGGTGTCTGGAGCATGTAATTAAAATGACAATAAAAATTTTTTTGGTGCGAGTCCACCACTAAACCTGCATCTCTGCAGCAACATCTACGGAATATGGGAGTTTTACCACTCCAAAGAAATGAGATAACGCCCTGATCGATTGACTTAAAAATGAACTTTGATTTAAATAGATAAAGGAATTTGGGGAAACTGTTAAATTTACAGCATTCATCCTACCTATAATTGACTGCGCTAAGCTACCACATCTCTTAAAGTCAGACTTAATTTGCACAAAAAGGGGAGTAGAGTTTTCAGAGGACAGGACAGGTAGTGAACGTGTCGCTTTCACTCCGAGGTATGTGAAACCAGAGCGGATAAATTGGAAAGGCAAGTCAGTCGTTTTAAGCTGCAGCGCTGACGGATTGATTGGGAAGCACTCACTCTTCTGGAGATTCGGTTTGTTACCTGAGAAGGAGCCAAATTCCCCCAGAATAGATAGGATGGAAGGTAAGCAGGTTGCAGGGTTACTGACACAGAGTAAAAAAGTCATCAGCCAATAACAATAACCTGTGTTCAACCCCCTCCCTTGGAATTTGCACGTAGAGTTATCAAAAGGGGCTCAGTGGCAAGGGCAAATAACAAAGGGGAGAGAGGGCAACCCTGCCTGGTCTCACGTTAAAGTGCAAAATAATTATAACCGGTGTCATTTGTACAGGCACTGACCTGGGGAGACTGACACATGAGCCAAATTTGTCTCAGAAACTTTAGAGAATAGTTTGGAATAAATAATGTTGAACAACACTTGGATGTTTTCTTGACTAAAGATAGATGATTATTGGAATATCTATAGCCACTGAGGGTCACATGGTTCAGATTTACATAATTTGGTTTTGGTCAAACAATAAAAATAAAAGACAGGAACCATCGCCAATCAAAAAATGTATCAGCACAATAACATTTGGTCTTACATCCAGGTTGAAATGCTCTTGCAACCAGCTGACCAATGTGAACTAT
>JACXGK010000027.1:179652-230323 GCA_016801125.1 Novumbra hubbsi
CTGCTCCTCTGCCCTCCTGCCTCCCTGCCCCTCTGCGCCCCTGACCCTCTGCTCCCCTGACCCTCTGCCCCTCTGCCCCCTGCTCCACTGCCCATCTGCCTCTCTGCCCTCTTGAAATAAAAAGGGAGATTTTTACTATTTATAAAACAGTTCACTGTAGACAGTATAAGAAGTCTTTACTTTATATCTCTACTCTTTTTCTCAATCCAACACAAATCTGGGCACTTAAACATCAGAGAAACTTTAATGGTGACTTTACAAAGACTTTCTTCCACCCCCAGACAACATACTTACGGTTTGAGGCTAATGAGTTCTCTGAAGTTTTGTGGGGCATTGTTCCTATTCCTTCTATCCGCCTCATATTTCTCCTTGGTCCAGGTCATCTGGATCTTCTCAGCCTCAGGCTCCACCACCTCCTCCTCCTCGTCTGAATACAGACTGCCCATTCGGACCAGAGAGTGCCTGTCCTTCACCAGCTGAGCCTGTGGGAGGGATGCAATGGACAGGTCCCAGTGTACATACTACAGTATAACTACAGTATAACTATGATAAAGTTGACATTGGTCCCCAAACGTAAATTAAACTTAGATTTTTTTTTTTTTATAAAGGAGATTGTGCAGAGGGCTTGTTTTTTCTGTACTGGAGCGGATTGGATCCTGATTGAGGAAACCATCTGTAGATGTTCCTCACTGTGGTTCACAACTGTTTTCATGATTGACCCCGACGTACCTCTCTTTCTCTCTCTGCACTCGAAAGCCTCATCTGTCTAAGCATCTGAGACCTCTGCTCCATCATCAGAGTCCTCTCATACGTGTAGGCCGAGATGTCGCTGTCATGCTGAGGAAGTAACATGGCAGTACCATGAACCAATGATTATTGTGCATATTTCTAGTGTCTGAGGATGAAAGAATCTTTCCCAAACAGCCTTTAGAATTGCGTGTTTGACTCCTGAATTTATGATAACTTTTTCTCACCATCTCCACCACCTCCACCTCAGCTTCTATTCTCAGCTGGTACAGAAACATTGCAAGGTCCTTCTTCATTTGAATGCTGTTGTCATCCATCTGGGCCACAGTGAAGATACGCATCTTACACTTTCTCCAAACCTGAAACACGTTATATTAAAGGGATATTTGGGGATTTAAATCTAAGTAGAACCTTGATTCATTCTGTATGTTTTAGGATTCATACATTTCGTCACAATTGTGTAAATAACATTTTCCTTACTTTGTGCTGTTTCAGCAAGAAGGGCAGAAGCATGAGCATTCCTCCATCATGGACGATCCACCACACGTCGATGGTGCCTTCTGTGAAGCGCTCATGGTTACTGGGGTAGAAGGACACGTTCTTGGGCACCATCAAAGCCAGATGTGCTGCTGTGGTACAGCGGACAGTGTCTGTGAAAGGGCACACAAAGTGAAATCTTTTACTTTTCATGAGTACGCAGTGTGAGGCCAATGCTGTTCACTGATGGAGTTGGCATGGAACATATGAAATATTAAATAAGCAGTCCACTAAACCCACAGAAACAGAGAGAAGGCCAATGGACAATCTGGGATGAGGTTATGGTTTGGAAAATGATTTGTGGTCAGAAGCGTGTGTACGACAATGGCTGATAGGAATAGTTCACATTAATAACAATTCTTACTAATAAACGTCTTCCATGCGCGAGGGTCTTCACTCTGCCTCCATCCATAAGGCCATCCCATCACTACAGTGTTGTGCTTCATGCCCCCAAGGCCACAAGACTGGATTAGGTGGGCAATACCCTCCCTCACCTTGGACGCCACGACCACCTGGCAGAATCCCTTCACCCGCTCAATCTCCATCATATTCTTTATGGCCTGGCAGGAAGAGAAGCGCGGTGTCCTTACAGAAAGTAAAGTGGTTTGCCCTTAAATCCTAATGATCTTAAGACGTAGTGCTGACAGACATCGTGTTTCCCCAGTAAAAGGGGCGCAAGCGCTCTCCAAATCTGACTGGGTTGAGAACGGAATTCTCCCGCAAACAATTCCAGGCCAACCTGCTCAGAAGCCTGGGTTTCTCCGTAGCTGTCGAGGAACTGCCCCTGGATGACTGAGCCCACTATGGTCAGGCCTTTCCCCGCCTTTAGCTGGGAGACAAAGGTCAAGAGACGGGGATATTTGACGTGGAGGTCCTCATCCAGCTTCAACAGCACCAGGACTTGGGGCCTGGAGAGACAAACATCTTGACCATTGGACACCGAGGTTCGATTCCGAGGTCATCGGTGGACGGCTGCTGACGTGACACGGGGTAACGATCATTGACATGGGTTCCAGGGTCAGGAGATCCTTACCTCCAGTTTTTAGTGTGAGGTGGTCCGTGCTCCAGCCGTAGCAGAGCGTAACGTGCGGCGCTCAGGGACAGACCTCGGATCCCGTCTCCCCACTCTTTCTCCGCTCTAACAGAGGCGACCCAAGCCAGAGGCTGCGTTACAGTACATCCTACCACATCCTGTCGCCCGGGCAGTGACACGGGACGACGTGTGCGGTGGGGTGGTGCGTTTGAGTCCGGACATACCCTTGGTACTCGATGTACTTGTAGATCATGCCGGCGATGCACATGGCCACTATGGCGTAGTACCAGGAGGAGATGAACATGAGAGCCAGACACATGCTCATACCCAGGAAAGACAGGGCCCTGTGGGGGGCAAGACACATGTACTATTGATAACCGTTCACACGTGGACTCCTCATCCCACCACAACTGGCGCATGGCAGATAGTCACGACTGGTGCTAATAGGGATCTTAGAAATAGGAGATACATATCATTGGACGATGATTCAATTTAGCATATAATTGTTATGCACACATTGTTAGTCTAGTTGTGAAGGCTTTTTTAAGTAAACACTAGAGAACAAAAGCCCTCTAACTGGAGTCAGCCTAGCAGTCGGCGAGTCAGTTCAGTCACCAGGATATTTGATAAGCTTCCCTGTATGTCACCTGTGAAGGAATAGTAGCTTATTCAAATGAAGCGAACGTGTATCTGCCACACACCCACACATACAAATTAGGATTTCTATGCAGCCATACATTGTTCCCACACACAAACTCGCACACAACATTAACAAACTTACCAGTGGTAATATTTAAATCTGGGCCTCCAGTTGGGGGTTCGTAGTAAGGTCTGCACAGCACAGGCTAAGTTCACAAAGAGATAGCACATCAAGAAGAACCTGTAGAACAACCACATATAAAAACATAGGATGAGTTTTTCTTGGTACCCATCCATGCAGTAGCTGTCTAGAACGTGTGTCCCTTAAAAGTATTAAGTATTAAGTAAACAGTCTACCGGTTTATTATGAACAGTGGAAAGGGGAACGTTCTTCTACAGTGGATATTACATAACTTTGGAGTAAGTTCAGTCAGTTAATCCGTCAAACTATCCGTCCCTTGTATTTGCCTGCCTATGAATCGCTGCGTTTGATGTGAGCATGTAGTGTTTAGTGCTTGTGCGTGTGTGGACCCGTGTGAAGCTTAATGTACGGTGTGTGTGTGTGTTTGCTCACATGGAGAGGATTGGAGCCACCATATCCAGAGATGCAATGAGGACACCTAGCTCAGCAATGAGCCCTGTCAGTAGCAGAGCCCAGGTCGGCTCTCCATTGGCCTTGCCATGACCGAACACCTGGAAACCAAATCAGGAGGACTTTTCTTATTTCTATGTTTTTTTGTGATATATTGTTTGATGGCGACAAATACTTTGTTTGGTAATGATTTTAACTGTTTGGTTATTTTTTTTCTTATTTCTATGTTTTTTGGTGATATTGTTTGATGGAGACAAATACTTTGTTTGGCAATGATTTTAACTGTTTGGTTATTTTTTAGTTCACTTTTTTGGTAGATGTGACGGTCGGCGTGTGTAAGGAGCGGGATCAAAGCGCAGGTGAGTTCCAATATGTTCGGTTTATTAGCCGACAGACACCCAATAAGCCTCGTAAGGCTTTCGGTAAACGGTACGCGTGCACGAAAATGTAATCCGAGAAACAGAGTTTCAATAGTCCACAGTACAATGAACCTTGTACTGCGTATGACACGTAACAGCAACAATAACACACACGGAGACAAGACACACAGGGGTTTAAATACCCAGCTAAGTGGGTACAGCTGAAGGGAATCAGGGAAGGGTGCCTTGACAGGACATGGGAAACAGGACAAACATACACGATGGTGCTAGAAGGCCGGCGACGTCGAACGCCGGGGAGTCACTCGCCCGGAGGTAGGCCCACCACTAGGAGGCGACGTGACAGTAGATTATTGTATTGTAGCTTAGAGGACGGATATGTTATTGGCAGTGCGTCTTCATGCTGGTCCTGCATAAGGTTGACATCATAATATTTATTAAAAAAAGGGTCTGAACATTTACCACCAAACTTTATGACGGTGATGCAAATAAAGTTATGTTGTATTTGCAACTTCAACACAGCTCTTCTCTAACCACTGAATGTAGCCGTAGTTTTGTATAATGTATCTGCAGTGGGACCACACACTGAGCCAAAGAATATAAACCACAATGTATTGGTGATAAAACGTATCAGGGGAAAGTTCTTCTGGCCACTAGAAAGCTTGGCATTATCAGAATTATTATTAGAATGCATGGGGTGAAATTGCTTCAGAATTGAAACAGATTGCCAAATAGAATGCTAAAGGTCTGCAAGATTGTAATTGTGGCAAAAGGAGGATGCTTTGATGGAAGCAAAGTATGATGGACAGAATTATTCTTTCTTACCTTGCGAATTACTATATTTCCTATTCATTCAAACTAAATTCATGACTGTTTTCATGAAAAACAAGGACATTTTAAAGTGACCTCAAGAAGTTGAACGGCGGTGAAACACATTTGTGTGCAAAATG
This sequence comes from Novumbra hubbsi, assembly GCA_016801125.1. Classification (NCBI taxonomy): domain Eukaryota; kingdom Metazoa; phylum Chordata; class Actinopteri; order Esociformes; family Umbridae; genus Novumbra; species Novumbra hubbsi. The sequence continues at coordinate 184,528 of JACXGK010000027.1, forward strand.
CATCTCCACACACCAAAGACCAGCTGGAGGGCTGTTCTTGGCCAGTAAACTATTTACTAAATAAATGCCCTACCCTGAGGAAGGGGATGATATTGTCTTTGGCGATAGCCTGTAGGAGGCGAGGAGCACCGGTTAGGGACTGCAGTCCCGCCCCCACAGTGGAGAAGAAGGAGCCGATCACGATAACCCAGGGGGAAGGCCATGACAGGGTCCCTACAACCAGGTTCTTACTGACTGCATCCCCAAACCTACAGGATAGAGCAAGACATGTTATTACACATCACTTGATCAGCCATCACCTGCTTTACTGCACCAACAAATACAACATGTTTTGGTGTGCAAGTGAGAAGCTACAGGCTGTTGCTGATCTGATCAATCTGGTCAGAGGTCAGATATTTGGCTTTATGCCACAAACAATTTCACTTACTTGTCTCTTAGCACTGTTCCTTCAATGCAGGCCCCAAAGAGAATCACAGAGCTAAAATCTGATGCCATGATTTAAAGGAACATACAGTAATGTGTTCAACCCAATAGCTATCTATATATCAAACAGAAACATTTTGATATGGATGAGGAAGTGAGAGGAAGTGAGAGTTTTACAGCAGGAGTCGATCATGGAAGGATACAGACCAAGGTGGTCGTGGTTATGGCCAAGATGGTTCCAATAGGGATTGACTTCTGAGCGTCTTTCAGATCTCCCGATCTGTTAGAACCTGCCATGATACCTACATTATAAGGGAAATAAAGCATATGGGATTATGGCCCTGACACGAACAATTAGTAAACAAACATTCCCATGGGTTGCCAGTTCTGGATGTGATTTACCAGATTTCCGGAATTTACCACATTTCCGGAATTTACCACATTTCCGAGATTTACCACATTTCCGAGATTTACCCGTGGCTGAGGGAAAGAAGATTCCCACGAGGAGGGTAAAGGAGGTAGCAATATCAGCAGAAACGTATAGCCCGATGCTCTCCGCAGTGCCATGGACGTCGACAGAAGGCAGGCCAGCCTTCTCCAGGATCTGACCCTTCTCTAGGTATTCTCCCCACATGTTATCTAAAACACACCCAGGACCAGAGTTAGACATGTTAAAGCATATTCATTGAGTAGAGACTTTTTCCTAAATGTAGTAGACTTCCAGTTTATCAGGAACAGCCACCCTCCTGGGGTTTTAACTTACATAAGTATCTAGCGTTTTCCCTGCAAATGACGCAACAAACCTCCAATTAACAGCAGTTATATGGGTGTGAACAATGGTTGATAGGAGAGGTTGGAGGCAAGAGTCCAGGAAGCCAACAGGTTCCACATACAGACAAAATAACAGCACAATAAAACAATGGTTTCCAGAGCCTTCTCTTATCTTGGGCTGTTGCATAATTGGGATTTTGTGGTGGCCATCAGAATGCATGCCCTGGGGAAGTAAGGGTGTTGTGGTGGTAAATGGCCCCAACCCAGTACCCAGTACTGTTTCCCTGTTATTGAGAGTGGACGTTTCCCTGTTATTGAGAGTGGACGTTTCCCTGTTATTGAGAGTGGACGTTTCCCTGTTAATGAGAGTGGACGTTTCCCTGTTATTGAGAGTGGACGTTTCCCTGTTATTGAGAGTGGACGTTTCCCTGTTAATGAGAGTGGACGTTTCCCTGTTATTGAGCGTGGACGTTTCCCTGTTATTGAGAGTGGACGTTTTCCTGTTATTGAGAGTGGACGTTTCCCTATTATTGAGAGTGGACGTTTCCCTGTTAATGAGAGTGGACGTTTCCCTGTTATTGAGAGTGGACATTTCCCTGTTATTGAGAGTGGACGTTTCCCTGTTATTGAGAGTTGACGTTTCCCTGTTATTGAGAGTGGACGTTTCCCTGTTAATGAGAGTGGACGTTTCCCTGTTAATGAGAGTGGACGTTTCCCTGTTATTGAGAGTGGACGTAGTACCCAGTAACCCGTAGTAACCCAGTACCCAGTACTGTTTCCCTGTTATTGAGAGTGGACATTTCCCTGTTATTGAGAGTGGACGTTTCCCTGTTATTGAGAGTGGACGTTTCCCTGTTATTGAGAGTGGACGTTTCCCTGTTATTGAGAGTGGACTTTTCCCTGTTATTGAGAGTGGACGTTTCCCTGTTATTGAGAGTGGACGTTTCCCTGTTATTGAGAGTGGACGTGGCTCTGCTGCCCCCTAGATGGATGGGCCCCCTGTACCGGTACATATAACCAGAATGCATGGTTTGCATTCGTGTCACAAACAAATGAGTTGGTGTGTAGTTATTTTATACATTCCAGGTAGTGTGGTCATGGTACAACTACATGACCCATCTCTTGCCGGGGTCCCTACCTCTGATGATGCCGCTGGCCAGACCTGGTATCCCCTGGATCTCTGTGACATTGTTCTGGTGGAAGTAGTCATCACACTGAGGACTGCTCATGTTGCCAGAACTGCAGAAGTTCTTCCAGAGCTGACTTGGTACGGTCACATTGCCCTCAAGTACCACCTTACTACACACGTCAAACTGATCTCTCACCAAAGTTCGGTTTCCCAGCATGCAGATCCTAGAGAAAGGGATGTTTGCATTTATTTATGTACCACTGAGTGATTCAAATAAAAAGTATAGGGTAATAATTATACATTTTTCAGAATATTGCTACACTTGAAAACATAAATGGTTGCGACAGGCAGAACGGCATTGGTTTGGGTTTTTCTTTGGAAGAACTGTACGGCAATGAGTCCCAATTAAATGAATGATACCATTGTTCGGTTCCGAACAGAAAAACTACAGTACACAAGTAAAGAAGTGATTTACGAAAAGTTGGGCGGTTGGAAAATGGACTTGATCGCCCCGGCATAGATGGAGATGATAGAGATGATGACACAGGCTAGGAAGAGGGAGGCCAGCTTGTTGACATATTTGACCCCAACAAAGACCACGACAGCCATGAGGCTGAGACAGATGGTGCCGTACACCCTCATGTTGTTGAGGATGGCACTGTCACCTCCGTGGGGATCGCTGGCATGGAAGATGGCCGCCTGGGGGACCAGGTATTTCTTGGAGAGGTAAAGAACACAAAAAGTCATTTAGATTAGACAGTCACGTGCTGTGTAAAACATTTAACGCAATACTGCCGTATACATTTAAAATGCACCCAGACACTCGTAGAGTTTGTTATGCAACTCGCCTTATGAAACAACAAAGCATATTTGACACGATTCATTTTGAATCCTACTGTGTTTGAGGCATCACTAGCCAGTTCATTGCCACACAATAACATCAGTCATCTACCAAAGTACATTGATTTACACTATTTAATTTAATTAATGATATACTGGTTCAGTTTCTTTAAAAAATTCCCTGTTGTCCCTATATACATGCACGGGACCTGTTAAAAGCAGTGCACTAGGGTTCTGTTTGTGACTCAGTCGGTAACTAACCAGGAAGATCTCTATAGCTCCCAGTATGTACATGGCAGCAGCAAACGTTGTTCCCAGGTAGAAACAGATTCCTACAGCTCCGCCAAACTCAGCACCCAAGGAACGAGAGATCATGAAGTAAGCCCCTCCGGCTACAAGACGGAGCAGAGAAGAACAGAGTTACACTTATGTGGATGAAACTGGTCTGAAGTAAAATAAAACTATGCTGTCTTAATATCTAGGTAACATGTATTGACCCTAATAGCTGTGGTTTAGTTTAGGAAACAGGCCTGCATCACAAGGCAATTCAGAGAGAACTGTCATTTGAGCATCTAGAAAGGTGTGTGAAATCCGGTGAGTCCATTCAGCTGCTCCACCAAACAAACATGGGCTTATTCTGTTTGCAACAACTCACAGTATGACACCATGTTGTTTTCTAACATTCAAAATTATTAATTTACCTGGGACATCACATAACTCATAATGTACCTGGGACATCACAAAACTCATAATGTACCTGGGACATCACATAAGTCTTAATGTACCTGGGACAACACCATTTGTAGCTATGGCACTCATGGAGATGGCAGTAAGCATTGTCTGTAAAATAGGAAAGAAAAAAATTAAAACCATAACATATGTATTTGTATATATTCTCTTGCTATGCTCTTTATCACTTATCATTACTGGGCACAATTTATATTGACATGCTTGAGACATAAACCACAACTCTGCTTTACATTTCCCTTTGGACTATAACACTAATATGTGAGAATCAATTGATTAAAATGTTGTGCTCTATTCAGTCTTGAAATATTACACTAGCGGACTGACTGATGACCCATTTTAAACACAATGTTTGGCAATGGGACCAGAACAGAGTGCAACATAGCATCTTAATAAAGCTAGACAGAATGTCTGTTTGTCTGTATGTATATTCGTTAGCATGTATGTGAGTCCAAGGTGTGTGCTTGAGTGAGTACTAACACATGAACAGCACATTAGGACGATGAAGAATGACTGGACAATGCCGGCTGTGCCCACAATCCATGTTAGACGGAGGAAGAGGATGACACCAAAGATGTTCTGTAGACAGGGCAAGTAGACGCCCATCAGGGTACCCATGTTGGGTGACTGAGCAGAGAGAGAGGAGGAGAGACAGGCCGAGGAAACAGAGAATCAGAGAGTGGGCAGGAGAGAGAGAGGAGGAGAAACAGAGGGGTCAAGAGAGAGAGAGGAGGAGAAACAGAGAGTGGGGAGAAGAGAGAGGAGGAGAGACAGAGAGGAGGGAGGAGAGAGAGGAAGAGGAACAGAGAGGGGGAGGAGAGAGAGGAGGAGAGACAGAGAGGAGGGAGGAGAGAGAGGAAGAGAAACAGAGGGGAGGCAGCAGAGAGAAGAAGAGAGACAGAGAGGGGGAGGAGAGAGAGGAGGAGAGACAGAGAGGAGGGGGGAGAGAGAGGAAGAGAAACAGAGAGGGGGAGGAGAGAGAGAAGGAGAGACAGAGGTTCACATTAGTAATTATTCGTGTCAGGGGTCTGACACCTACAACAGGTATTTTCATATAAATATCTCATCTCATATTAATTAAAGATGAATATGTTAAAACTGAAAAACTGAATGGAAATGACAATGAACCTGCAGAACACAATTGATATCTCGAAGACCACAAAATATAACCCACTTTCAGTGCGATGTGCGTGTGTTTCTGTGTACAACATGTAGCCTAGATAGCCCAACAGAAAGTAGGTAATGGATCAGAGGTATTGATTTGGTGACATATTGATCAACCGTCAACAGGGGGCCCACAGGCACGGCCTGTACCAAACCGGCTGTACCAAACCGGCTGTACCAAACCGGCTGTACCAAACCGGCTGTACCAAACCGGCTGCACCAACAGAACGTACCTCAGAAAGACAAAAGCACTGTGACCACCGACCTTTGGGGTCTTCATGTGTGACATCCCTGTGCTCTCCGCGTCCTCATTATCCTTGGCACCCTGGGTAATGTTGGTGTAGTTGACCAGCCGGCTGAGTAGAGACGACACCTTGGGGCGAATGTCCAACTCTTCCTGAGAGACAAAGACATGGGACAGTTCAGCTGGGTTGTCCTGAGCAGGGAATACCAGTGCCTGAAGTTTTCGAAATGTTATTGTAACTTTAAAGCAAAGTAAAATGAGAAAACCTTAAAACACCAGAGGTGTATTTGACATGAATGGTGGCATGTTCAGGCAAAAGGGGAAAGGCTCACTAGGTTTTTAAGCACGAGTCAGAAACGATGTCATTTGCAGGACAATAAAAGCATTCTTTCAAATCCACAAAGAAATGGCTCAACAGCCACAAAATCAAGCTTTTGCAATGTTATTCCAAGTCCCCTACAGCTAAAACCTATTGAAACCAGTGAGCCGAAGCGGAGAGTTCGCAAGAGATGTCGAAGAACTCTGAAGTGTCTGGATCTGGTCTCATATGGTCTCATATCTCTTGTTATGTTTTCTAGCAATTCATCAAATATGTATGATTCTGGCTGGTGTTAATAAATGTGACATGTTTTTGGGAGAAATATTTATTCCTTAATAAGAAAAGGTATTCTTTCTGAAGAATTTCTGTTCATTAAAACTATAATTATTGTGGAGGTTGCTGTATATACATTTAAATACTGTATACATCAGGACATAACACACAGTATCGTATGAAATGGACTCAGCAACACAGTGACCTGATTTGGCTTGTGTTGCTGAATTCATACAAAAGCCTTGAAGTGTCCTTTGAACCCCAAGCTCACTGACCTCAAATAAGGCCAGATTCCTGTCATAGAAATCAGTCTTTTTGGCTGCATCTGTACTACCGAGGAAAGGGCTGTCCTCACTGTGCTTCCCATGGCCTGAAAAATAAGACAAAAAGAATGAGTAAACTTTGAGGAACGGATAACATCAGTTTCCGGCAGTCCATTAGTTAGACAAACAACAGTTGCAACACATAAATGCAATTTAAGAACACACCAAAAAATAATTTTAGACCAATTCAATTGAAGATATGAAGTATCTGTCAATGTTGGAGGAAAATGTGAGGGTAATATTTTACAACACTTTCACATTCAGTAATGTTAACATCCACAATCTTGTGATTCTACTAATGTTTTCCAACTTATTCTTCCCATAATTTCAACGTCCCAAGAGCTGGCACGCTAATCTTTTTAATAGTGCATAATGATTCATCTCCAGACACAGATAAAGTACCAAAATGTGTGCCCATCATGCTGAGAAAGATCAATGTAAAAATTGAGGAATAAAGTGAGTGTTCACCCCCCAAGAAAAATGTTTCTCTTGATTCCTCTGAGTCAGAGCCTGGGTCTACTGGGGGTTCAGACAAAACAACCTTGTCAGGACCGCAACGACAGTGACAGCACTCACTCAAACCTACTTTCTAGTAGGATCCAATCTGACCTTTGAATCATCCCACATCATGCCAGGACATCGTTTTCCTCATACAACATTTACTTGCTGCCCAACTCCAACCCAACTGGTTATAATACAAATCCCCGGAGCTATGGACAACAACAAGCATTCAGCGCCTCGTTAAATAGCATTAGCATGCGACAAATGCAAGGTTTGCTGGCGATGGTCCTAAATGTAGACCCGTGGATGGTCCTTGGGTCCCCAGCTTCCCTACTCACCTGGCTCCGGTGCCTCAGTACTGCTGAGGGTCACCATGCTGCCACAGTTTGAGCAGAGAGCGGAGTACTGTGGTCGGTGGGTCGAGGCATATTCAGGCACCATTCAGTATACAAAGTCACCCAGGGCAAACTGTCCCTCACTGGAGGCTTGGACCAGAACACCCAGCAGGTCACACACACGCATGCACACAAACACATACAGGAATGGGGGGAGTTTGCACGCACACACACACACACACAATCATGTACACGCATGCACACACGCACACGTTTCAGGCTCCATGGTAACGCCTTAGTAACAGTACAAACAGTCCATTGGTAGATGCTCTCCACACACACTAACAGTCCACAGTGCAAACAGTCCATCTGTAGATGCTCTCCACAGACTAGCATATCAGTAACGTATCAGTAACATTTCAACTATTTTAACATGTCTACTAATCCTAACCTTATCCCTTATCTGTTGCTTGTCAACAGATGTGGCTAGTGTTAGGTTTGGGATACGGTCAACAAGCTCTCTGTAAAGCATCCCCTGCTGGACATAGGGAAATTGGGACTGTAATGGGACTATATCTCAAAATTATTTTGTGGAACATTTGTAAATCATTTCCCACCCTGTGTCTATAGAGGAGGCATCCTAGTCCTTTAGTGAGGTAAGATCAGCGTATTTGCATAGAGATGTACGGCTCTCATAAGTATGTTGTCACCGTTAACAGTGGCAGGCAAAGATGAGCAACACAATGAAAACACTGTCCTCTAGTGATGACTCGCTGTCAGCATCTTGTGAGAACCTGCCATGTAGTAACTTAGCAGAACATTGGGCATCACATAGATTTGTAATTGCCTGTATTTAGATTTCAGAGAAATAAACCTATTTTTTATGTAAATTCAAAACAACTGATTGGAACTGGGTCTCAGGAGTAGTGGCTGGGCTCTTGGCATGGGTTAATGCGAGGGATCCGATTATATTACTAATGCTACAATTCCCTGTCATGTGTAAAAGGTCATAAAAGGTCATGGGGTGCCATTAGTATGTTGAATGGTTAGGGTGCCGCCAGGAGTTGGATGTCTAATTTAAACCGATTCAAGATTGGCAGGACTGTTATGAATTACGGAGTCCTACTGGGCACCAAAGAACCGCCCACAGGCTTAATGATGACAGGTTCCAAAAGGTCGACAAACTTTCGGTACCTTCAAAACAATGTTTCTGAGACAAAAAATTAAACAACTGACAGTAAAGTAAGACATACCGCTTCAACTCCCAGGCCTTCTGCTGGCTATACCTTAACCAGCGGTGCTGAACAGGGACCCGTCTAAACGCTTGGCTTCTCTTTGACAAGTCAAGACAAATCCCCCACCACTTAATTTTTCAGTTTGCAGAGGAAACAGAGTAAAAAAATGTACGGAGAATATTGTGTTTAGGTATATCAAACCATGATTTGATGATATGGAGTTGAGGTAGCTCAAACCATTAATGGATGAAACCGACTTTAGGAAGCTCCAACTATTTGGTGGTGGCATTTGTTATTGGAACAAGGCCTGATTTAGAAAACAGCCAACAAGGACTCTGAATGTATGGTACCTTAGATTGTGAGTGTCAAAAGTTTGGAGAGTTAAAGACATCTTAGTGTCTCTGTCTATTCCTGAACTTTATAATTCTACAAAACACAATAAAAGAAAAAAGCAAATACACTATAAGTCAGCATATGTGGAGACAGCTGACTTCATAAATTTGGTGCATATTCACTTTTGCCACACAATTGCCTTTTCAATTCCTTTGGAAGTAGAGTTAATAAATGGCACCTTTCGTCAGTTAGGCCTCTTTTCTGATAGTAAACTGAATATGCAATCTAGTTTGCACAGCCAGGAGAGTGGACAAGATCACGTGCAGAAACAGACAGAGGTTTTAAGATGTCTTAAATGTTACCTAACAAGATTACCCTTTAAAACGCATGTGGCATCATTTCAGACAACATGTTGTTATTTCTGTTATGCATTTCTTCTCTGAAAAACCCTTTAATTAGGGCTATGAAAGTTAATCTGTTTACTTATCGTATTTGTTTTGTCGCCGTTCAGCATCCGTGACTGACGGGAATGTGATATTTTTGATTATTGTCCTTTGCAACAGCGTAACGTACCGTATGTGCTTGACGTACTGGAACAGACAAGAGCGATTCATAGGCACTTCTTTCAATATCTTGACGCAATGAAGTGTAGGCATACATGTTGTGAGTTGTGTTTACTCACTACTTATCTGGGAATCCTGCCTAATAGGTTAGTAAGCTACACGTCTGTTAGTACCAAGGGTGTGCTGTTCTAAGTTGTGGATAATTGGAGCATCTGTCCATCATCCCTGTCTCATCCCTGCCTCCTCTCTAACTGGTACTGTGATGCTGTGTGTGCAAATCCACATGCTAACAGCTTGTATTAAGGAAAGTTATCATTATTTCATGTATTTCATTGCTAGCCAGGCATTTATGTAGAAGATGTTCCCATCAAAACATATTGTAATACAGAAGTAAACAAAAAACGTCTATGCTTTTGAATAATTTCTCCTGATTCATATTTGTAGATAAACATCTCTGACCACCTTGACTACCTTATGCCTTGTCGTATTATTCGAGTTTGCTACCATTTGCGTTTGGTTAACTTTGGAAAACATTTAAGACTAATAAAGACACAAGTATTTCTCCTGGCCTATCATCAATCAGGAAAGCTACAGCTTGCAGGCCCCCATCCAAACCCTTTCCAACCCCGTTTCAGTCTGAACATCAAAGCACAATACTCTGTGAAGGAGTGATTTACATTTAGATAAAATGCCTGCACACCCAGCAGCTTGCCAGATCAGAGGGACTGATATGGGTTTTATACAGTAAAGTATCAGCTATTGTACGTGGTGCAATAAGAACTTCTGACAAGAGCACCATGTTAGAAGATTGTAGAACTACGGCATCAGAGAAAAGCTACCTTGTATTTAGATTTACATGAGCTAATAATTTATGCTGCCAGTTATTTTTGGTAAATTGAGGTGCAAAATGAATATAATGCATTGTTTAGGGCCATGTGTTCTAAAATTGCATTCTAAATTGCGTTCTAAAATTGTTAACTACAGATTTTTCAATGCAAAAATCATGAGTCAATATTTTCATATTTTGACAGATTAATAGCAATGTAATTTATTAGATTATATTTGCTTGTAAACAAATTAAAATGTTGGTGTAAAGTTCAGTGGGTGAATGCTTACCTGGACAGGACTTTTTATGTGAGTAGTGAGAAACCAAATGAGCCTGCTTGCAAACATGTTGATTGGCAAAACGCTTTGTGCTAATAAACATAACAAATTATAGCTACGCCCCAAAAAATGGCTTCGATTTTCAAAAATGAAAAAATAATAATAAATACATGTTTTTATTCAGTTAAAAGCATACACTTTCAATCAAGCTATAGCATACACCAGATGTTGCTGGCACTTACAGTTCCATTTGAAGCTTCAAACACTCCAGTTAAATTGCCACACATTCAGTTGGCACATTTTCAATTGGTTGAAACTATGGATCAAATGTGAACTTTATCAAATGCTAAAAAGCCATTGGATGGTGTACTAATGAGGCATTGAGCTCCAAGCCTATAATCAGCGATGTTCTGAGCTACTGGTAAAACAGAATATGAAAGTACATAGGAACACAGGGTGGTCATGTCAGTCTGACCCGCCACAGACGATCAAGTCAGTTTGACCCGCAACGCTCAGCTTCTTCTTATAACCGAAACAGGCAGAGAGAACCTCGGCATCAACAGAACCCCATAGGGTAGATGTGCTGGACTCTGAAACTGTAACTTTTCAGCAGGTAACCATTTTTATAATCGCTAATACAAAAGAAAGCAAGAAAACGTTAACATGCCAGCAACAGCTAAAGCCGCTTATCCACGGAAAAACACTTTCTAAACCCTATTACCTCCTTAGGTATTAAGCTTTTTGCTAAACTTCTCCTTTAATGAACATATAATACCTTATTAAGCTGTGGAAAAGTAATGCAGCTTAGACTTCTATTTCTAGCTTGTGTGTTTTGCTGGCAGATTTGCTTCTCTGATTAGTGGTTTCCAAAGGAAACGTGCTTGTGTTTGTGTGCGTGTGCATACTTCTGTGTAAGTATGAGAGCGCAGATTCAAAAATGCATGTACGCAGATTCACACACTTGAATGCCTACATGTGCGCATGTGTATGTATCATTTAGCTAAAATAGTTGTCAAGACTGTTTTAGCTCTCAACGGACACCAGGGTTCACAACAGAGACGATGTTAGCCTGCGAATTCGCCTATTCACCTCGTCATCCAAAACCAAGGTGGGTATACGAATGTACCAAACTGTTAGGCTGGTACATTTGATTTGGTGATCCTTTGTCTCATACTTTTGAACTAATCATGATGTACATGAGCATTTTGTTACATAAACAGCGGTAAGGCTGCTAAGAAATTATGAGTATATTAGTATGAGTATATTTATTTATACTGAATGTGTACTTCATGTATTTTCATTATAAACAATATGACAGAATGATTTCAGATCTGAAAGTTGTAGCAATTCAGTTAGATATTGTTTTTTCTAATTTATTTTATGAAAAAAACTGCTTCGTATCTAAACTGAGGTAAAAATGTTTGAAAAGCTTCAATGTTGCACATCCTTCTCATGGGTATCAGTAAGCACAGCCAGGTCTCTGTCAAGTACACTCTCCATGCTACGAGATCGGGATGGGGAAAAATAATAATTGCATTTAAAGACAATATATTTCATTATTTTGAGTATACTGCAACATTATTTTCTGCTACTTTGCTGTACCGTTACTTAATTAATTGTTCTAAACCTTATTTTTAAGTAGGTTGCCACTACAGCAGTAGATACGGCAAGCAAAGTTTGATGAACATGGTAATGTCCAACCAATCACACCACATAAATATAAAGACGTTATAACAATTACATTATATACGTTAAGTATGATGATAATGTGACATTGTCCCTGGTGATGCCTTTTAAGAATAGATTCTGACGTTAACACATTCTTCAAAATTCTGAAGGACAACATTTTTTTCATGATTTCTTATTCCACGTCTAATCTTGAGTTACCTCATACAAATAGTTGAATGTAATCTTCCATCTGAGAATTATCTTGATTTTTCAGTTTCTTTCATAAAAAGCATTTTTTTGTCTCAGTAATAGGTTCAGTGGAGCAGAGGAATGCTAGCCTGCTGTGGTTGAGCCACCGCTGTGTGCTAGCTTTGAAGTGTGCTAATGATGGAAAAAGGACAAAGGCATCCAGAGGGCGGTTAGGGAGATTAAAGTAGAATAAGGGTTAGAAGATGATTACACTTTAAGGAGAACTGGGAGCAGAGAAACACTTTACAATACAAAGAAAGGGGATCACAAATTAAAACACACCAAGAGAGGGCAGGCAGATACAGAAACAGGTAGGCATTTCAGTAAATCCTTTTTGGATATTAGTGAGCCAAGGCAAACATTTCTTAATTTTTTTATTTATTTCTGAAGGTCAACTTTAATATAATATTGTGACGCTTTCCTGAGGAACTATATCCCAAATGGCCCCTCATTCTTTTTATAGTGTGATGCTTTTGACAGGGGTCCGAAGCGTTCTGTCAAAACCTGTGTGTTGTAAAAGGTGAAAGTGCAGTTTTGTCCGTTATAACAAATATTTCTCAAGGGAAAAAACGTAAGAACTGTTTGTCTTTCAACAGAAGCTAATACACCTTAGCAGCTCACTAAGAGGATATGAAAAACACAGAAAGTCCTTCCCTACCTAAAAGACTGCCAACTCCCACTTTAAAATAGCCCTGGGTTGTTGTTACATTACAGGTCTCATATAGCCCTAACCCATGGGTTCTGGTAGAATGGGTTGTTGTTACACAACAGGTCTCATATAGTCCCAAACCATGGGCTCTGGTAGAATGGGTGGTTGTTACACATAAAAACATATGTAAAAAAGTATAAAATTATAATGTTTACAGTTCTTAGTACAGGACCTTCACTGTTTGAGAATGAGCCAAATGGCCCCTCTTGTGAACATCCACCCCATATGAGTCAGACTGGTCTGCACACCACACGTACGTTTCCTTCATTATACATTCCCAGACAGAGTGTTTTGCTGTCCCTGGTTTTGGGTTCAAATTAGCAGTCCAGCTGTCCAGAGCCATGCAATCATCACTCAGTGTCCCAAATACACACATAATCTGACGTCTCATGTGTGTGTGATAATGTCTGTGTCGTCTATCAATGAGGCATGTGGACAAAGTGACAGGAATGGACACCATTCTCCTGAAGAGAGAAGAGGCTATAAGGGCCCGGAAAGGAAGACAAAGCTGCACTCTCTAACGAATCCTCCTCTTGTGTGATTGGCTCCTGTTCTGTTGTGCTCCGTCCTGATTGATTTGAGGTCAACGGTGGTCTGTATAAAAGACACAGCTACAAATTCCTACCAAGGTATATTAGATTGCAACAAGGCAATAATCCTGTGTGACATGATACTGCTGGTGAAGACATTTACTCAACACACGCTCATACACATTCCCTCAAACCTTATTTCCTACATCCAACTCCATCGTGCGGAAATTAAAAATGCTGATATTGTGCGGTGGATGAGCTGACTGTCTGGCTATGAGCTGACCGGCTGACTGGCTCCTAGCTTGCTACCGTTCTAGTGAACGATTGCTCTGGTACAATGGCCACAGTGTGTAGTCCAGTTCAGACCAGCCCAACACTGAGCTGTACTACCAGCTTGGAACACAGTTAGCCCTTTGACTGTCTTTCTCTCCTCTGCTCACCCATCACACCCAAACCAGACCTCACACACACGACTGTTACACCAACCATTAGGGCCTCTTTTGCTACCACACCCCATCCTATTCACATCCCTTAACTAAGTTTATATTGCTATTCCAATGCTGGGCCTGACAATGGATGTGGATTCGTCATCCCTTTTCATCAAAATGTCAAACCAAGCTAGTTAAAAGTCTTGCCATAGCTCTTTCTCTTTAATTATCCCTCTTTTCAACTCCCTCTCTCTCTCTCTCTCTCTCTTTCTCTTACAGGAAGCCCTCCGCTGCCTGAAAACAGAAACAACAGGCAGAAGAGAGAAAGCGAGGAACGTCAGGCATCAGAGAGAGAACAAGGTCCCAGGACCAGAACGCCATGCCATACCGTGGCTAAACTGAGGTTGCCTACGAACACAAGTTTTGCTTTGTGTTCCTTTCCCCAACCAACATAGTTGGTTCTTAAAAGAAAGGCGGGCAAATGCTACAAAACAGTGCCTGCTGTCTCCTGCCTGTCTTTCCTCTCCATCCTCCCTGCCTAGTGGTTAATCCATTTCCATCCATAAGATGCGTTAAGCAGGGAGGACAACACCCACGTCCCCACCCTCACCCACGTCCCCACCCTCACCCAGGCCCCCACTTTTCCCTGCCAACTGTTTTCCTTTTTGTCACCAGAAACAACTGTGGCATTAGACGAGGGTCACGAGGGTGCAGTCTTCCCTAGTCTGACTGCGTTTTAAAGTCCTACATTTAAGAAGCCACACCATTAAAAAGTCACAGGAGAAGTCCACGAAGGACTCCTAGTGATTTGTGAGATGGCAGAAACACAGGTTGGAAAACTGGAAAGACTAACTGCAGGGTGTAGCAGGTTGGAGAATTACCATGGTAACCATACAACCAGCTGTTCTGTTTCAGGGAGCCACTTTAACCATGTAAACTATTCCTGTGGTTTCTGCTTAGAACACACTCAACATATCACACTACAGAAAACATACGTTTAGATATTTACAAACGCCTAAAAGCAGATTTAAGCGCACAAGACGTGCTGTACTTACAGAGAGTTAGTCTGTTATTGGGGAGGGGGGTGAAGGAGGAGAGATGGGGGCAACGTGAGACTCACCATCAGAGCTAACAGTGTCTAGGCTTCCGGGGTATCCCCCCTGTCCACCCTGCCCTGTATCT
This sequence comes from Novumbra hubbsi, assembly GCA_016801125.1. Classification (NCBI taxonomy): domain Eukaryota; kingdom Metazoa; phylum Chordata; class Actinopteri; order Esociformes; family Umbridae; genus Novumbra; species Novumbra hubbsi. Next base: position 199,598 of record JACXGK010000027.1, read on the forward strand.
CTGTAATCCACCCAGTTAATTCCTTCCAGACTGTCATAGTTGGACGTAGGGCTGTCCTCCACCGGTACCACTGTGAAATGGGGCATGTTTGTTTAGCGCTGGCTAGCCCCTGTTGCTAGTAATCCCCCGTGTCTCCAGATAAGGATTCAGCAGCTAGCGGTTAGCACTGTCCTCCCAGCCTTGATCAACTTCTAGGCTGTCTGACAGTCCTACTAATCTTAGCAGCATTCCACAACCCTGTGCTCACTTCCTCCGGGAACATTACCATACCATAGCTCCTCCTCCACCAGACCCCGACTAGGCCGGCCTCTCGGGCTGCTTGTGTGACTAGAAGAGGATCTGACTGTCAAAGTGACCGGTTTACTAAGCCTGGTAGGGAAAAGGACAAGTCTCTGAGTAACAGTCTCTGTCCCACTGCTGTCAGCACTACTGACTCACTTACAACATACTTAATAGTACACTGAAAGGAACAGCAGTCTCTCCACACACACACACCAACACAGCCGGACAAACAGTCCTCTGTGTATATTGATCTTTCCCAAAATGCACACCGTATATGGCAACGTGGCAGTACGGAAAAGAATCCAACACGTGCCTTTATCTGTGTGTGTGTTTGTGCATCTGTGTGTGTTGGGGAGAGAGAGCATGTAATACAGCCCGTTTTGGCCTAAGCAGAGGAAAATAAGACACAGTGAACCACCCAACTCCCCACTCTTATTCCTACAAACAACATCATGCGGATCTCATCTCAGCCTACGAAATGAGGAACACTCGGCAACTATGTAATCTTACTGTTTGGTCTTTTTTCTTACGGTTTTGTCGGTATGCTTACTCTGTAGTACTCAGTAAGTACGCTTACTATATGGTCTGTACACTTACTATATGGTCTGTATTCTTACAGTTTTGTATGTATTCTTAATGTTTTGCTTAAGGCATAATGGTTGTGATACAAGAAACATTTATGTATAATTATATAAACATGAGAAACTTTGCAACAAATGTTCGTAGCGTCTTTACCACAATGACCCAACCCCCAACTTCAGTAATAGACAGCAGATGGAAGAAGAACGGCATGCCTTTACTTGTCTTGATGCTTCCCTCCTTAGGGTCCTTATTTTCCAACCAGGAAGCATCTCCTTACTGTAGGGCGCTGTGACATTTAAGCACCCATGCAGTCTTGGTGTTGAAACATCAGTGTATGTAAATACAGCGGTGTTTGTGTTTATCTAATACAAATAAAATCAATATTTTATGGATACCTTTTATTTATTGTAGATATATTAAATGTTAGCTAGCTATATACGATTTTTAAGTAATTAATTAGCATTTTATTGCATGAAATAAGTATTTGATACATCAGAAAAGCAGAACCTAATATTTGGTACAGAAACCTTTGTTTGCAATTACAGAGATCATACGTTTCCTGTAGTTCTTGACCAGGTTTGCACACATTGCAGCAGGGATTTTGGCCCTCTCCTCCATACAGACCTTCTCCAGATCCTTCAGGTTTCGGGGCTGTCGCTTGCCAATACAGACTTTCAGCTCCCTCCAAAGATTGTCTATTGGGTTCAGGTCTGGAGACTGGCTAGGCCACTCCAGGACATTGAGATGCTTCTTACGGAGCCACTGCTTAGTTGCGCTGGCTGTGTGTTTTGGGTCGTTGTCATGCTGGAAGACCCAGCCACGACCCATCTTCAACGCTCTTACTGGGGGAAGGAGATTGTTGGCCAAGATCTTGCGATACATGGCCCCATCCATCCTCCCCTTAATGCGGTGCAGTCGTCCTGTCCCCTTTGCAGAAAAGCATCCCAAAGAATGATGTTTACACCTCCATGCTTCACAGTTGGGATGGTGTTCTTGGGGTTGTACTCATCCTTCTTCTTCCTCCAAACACGGCGAGTGGAGTTTAGACCAAAAAGCTCTATTTTTGTCTCATCAGACCACATGACCTTCTCCCATTCCTCCTCTGGATCATCCAGATGGTCATTGGCAAACTTCAGACGGGCCTGGACATACGCTGGCTTGAGCAGAGGGACCTTGCGTGCTCTGCAGGATTTTAATCCATGACGGCGTAGTGTGTTACTAATGGTTTTCTTTGAGACTGTGGTCCCAGCTCTCTTCAGGTCATTGACCAGGTCCTGCTGTGTAGTTCTGGGCTGATCCCTCACGTTCCTCATGATCATTGATGCCCCACGAGGTGAGATCTTGCATGGAGCCCCAGACCGAGGGTGATTGACCGTCATCTTGAACTTCTTCCATTTTCTAATAATTGCACCAACAGTTGTTGCCTTCTCACCAAGCTGCTTGCCTATTGTCCTGTAGCCCATCCCAGCCTTGTGTAGGTCTACAATTTTATTTTAGATGATCTTACACAGCTCTCTGGTCTTGGCCATTGTGGAGAGGTTGGAGTCTGTTTGATTGAGTGTGTGGACAGGTGTCTTATCTACAGGTAACAAGTTCCTACAGGTGCAGTTAATACAGGTAATGAGTGGAGAACAGGAGGGATTCTTAAAGAAAACCTAACAGGTCTGTGAGAGCCAGAATTCTTACTGGTTGGTAGGTGATCAAATACTTATGTCATGCAATAAAATGCAAATTAATTACAAAAAAATCATACAATGTGATTTTCTGCACTTTAACTGTCTCTCACAGTTGAAGTGTACCTATGATAAAAATGACAGACCTCTACATGCTTTGTAAGTAGGAAAACCTGCAAAATCGGCAGTGTATCAAATACTTGTTCTCCCCACATTATATACAGTATCTCACAAAAGTGAATACACCCCTCACATTTTTGTAATTATTTCATTATATCTTTTCATGTGACAACATTGAAAATGTGACAGCACACGTGTGGTTCATAGATTACACAATTTCAGACATCATAGTGTGGCAATACCACCAACCAAAAGCAAATCTGGTTTGTAAATGCACTGCCCATTTTGAGTAAATATTTAATTGAAAGGCATTGAAACAAATACGCACATAAATGAGTTTTGGATGTATTAAGAAAATACTTTTTGTTGTTTCAGTCGACTTTTTGTTGTTTCAGTCGATGATCTCAATCTAATATTTAACCTTAACTAAGATCACCTCTCCTCAAAAACCAGAAAAATCCCCAAAAGGACAGATGAAAGGGCAGATGGCAGCCTGTACTTTAAGGTTCTATTTTAAGTCATTTTAGGTAATTTACTGACATCTTTTAGAACTTGACGGGCTTCTGGAGAAAACTGTGCCGCAGCTGAATGGCACTTACTAATACCAAGGTCAATACAAAAGGTCCAAGGTTCAATTAATGCTGGGTCTCCTTCACCACTCACTCGAGAAGCAGATAACAAGTGATGACAAGTAACCGAAAGGTTGGTAGATAACATCCTACACTAGCAAGGTAAAGAATCTGCCATTCTGTTTTTCAACAAGACAGTTATCCTTAAATGTTCACCGGGCACCCAATGGGGACCCCCACAAACCTTTCCAGTTGGGGTAAATGGGGAAGTTACATTTCATATGTGTGCATATGTCCTCAATCACCTTCTCACTGCAGAATAACCAAAGCTGTCAGGCTGTTTTCTGCTGAACGTTGATGGTTCAATGACACGGTTTGGGTGGGAACGGGACTTTCTTTCGTAATCCAGGCAGCGCTGGCACTGAGGCGTCGGATACTTTGGCGTGCGTGGTATCTGTAACAATAACAAGCATTGTTCAATTTACCGTTTATTGCCTTTCAGTTGAATTCACGGCAAGGTCACATCTATGTTCACACGGAATACACAAAAGATATTGGCTACAAAAAGATATTTGTTTTGACTTCACTACATCCAGTATGTTGCAGGTTTTGTCCATCTAGTCCGTTTATGTTTTAATGATTTAGCTTACTGTCTTATCAAGAGTTCTATTTTGTTTCCATACCAATTCTATAGTACTTTATTTAGTATTACTTTATATTTTACCAAGATCATTTTGTTTTGTTGAGATGAATGAGCTAGGTGGGATTGATTAGGTCAGAAAGTAGGTATGATTAGGTGGCAACAACGATATAAGGACATGATTACCTGGGTTAACAATCCTCCTCCCATTGGCTCTTCAGGTACCACATAGAGTGACCTCCAGTTTAATGTCCTTTTCAAAAGATTAGGATTTCTGGTCCAACAAAACCACTGGGATGTGCTACATTAGAGTTATATTAGAAACAAGGTTATCCTTTTTAGTTCATTATTGGACATTACTTCACCAACTTTAGAACTGATGTATGGCAGCTCTGTTACCTATACCTCTGTAACCCCAAAAAAAACAAAATGTATACATAAAAAGTGAAGTATTTATCCTAATAAGTGGTTTAATTTGCAAACATATGTATAATCCCCTTTAATTGTAATTATGTTGTAACTCTGGGCCTCTTACACTAGAATGCACCAATGTTGTGCCCTAGAGGACCTTGCTGGCCCATGCTTGAGACTAAACACAAAATAAACACACGCAAAAACAGCCTTTATTTAATGATTTCTGCATATGTTTTAAATTTAACTAAATGTCGGTTCTGAAATGTCCACTTTAGAGTATATGTATTGTTTCAGCACCAACAGAAGCTTCTTGCGCCCTCTTTAGGATTAATAAATAGTACCAATACATTATACTTGACACAGTTCTACTTAACAAAGAGGTAGTTAAAGTTCGTCCATTTTATCACTTGAATGTGAAAAGTTAATTAGAAGCAACGTGGATTATTGAGTGATCACCAAAGGAACAGTATCTAGAATCATGTATCTAACAAAAGTGAATTCAAACAATAACAATAACTTGTGTCCTCCTCCTCGAATGAGACTGGAATAGTATCAGCTGGTTTAGGATGTTAATGCAAACTGATAGATGGACAGATAAGAAAGTTGTAATAAGGAATATCTCTGGCAGACTGAAAAGGCACACCCACACCAATGTGTAGTAAAAAATTAAACATTAAAACATTAACTTAAAACATTAATTGCGTTTAATCTATTTCCATGCTATTAGTGAAAATCCTACATATGGCCAAAGTAAACTTAAAATTCTTCCAATGTTAGTTACTCCCATTACTCACAATTCTGAGTTTATTTTATGTGGCTATAATTAACCTGTCGATTAATAATAATGTTTATTGTAGATCTCACCCCTCACAATGCTTCACGCAGACTGCAATTGGCCAGATGCACAATGTTAAAGTAACCACAAGATGGAAGCATTTGCATACACTTGATCATAGTCAGGTGGATTTTCTGGATAACATTGGTTCTTTATATTACTTCTTCTTTAGTAACTGATAAATGGAATTCATTCAATGCTGTAATACAGTATTTGGCCCTTTTCATTGTATTGCATATTTTTTACAATCATTGTTGTCAGATCTTCAACCTTAGTAAACAAGTAACGGAAAATAACATTTTTAAACTTTAAACACAGCACTAAACAACTTGACATTTTCTTTTCGCAATTATCTGATAGAAATTGCGATCATAGATTGTTCAATTATGGAAAGTTGTTTGGGTTCTGAAGCTTTCTGAAGTTTCCTTAAAACATCCAACTACCATATTGCCCTTTGATACGGGATCAATACTGTGGAATGCGCTGTTTGTTTTTGCCATTCACAATGGGATATCCAAAACGCCCCATAGAACGTCCATAGAACATACCTCCAAGAGTCTTTGTCTGGGTTTTTTAGCGAACCTCCTTGTGTCTGTGAAAGAGTACATCCCACTTTTTCATGTCATTCTTATCTTTTTGGAATTTTCTATTCATCTATTTATAATAACCCAGGCAATATCCATTTCAATCTGTACCCCTCTCTTTGTGTCGGTACTGGGATACCACTGAGGTTGCTCATAGAAATACTAGCAAGGGACAACCCTATACAGTCCTTTAGCCTCCAGCTGTTACTCTATCGTATGTTTGTTTGGATGAAAACATCCGTTCATTCTCTATGTCTCTCCCTTACACACAAACACATAGGCATGCATGTTTTCATGGTGGACAAACACGCTTACACACACAAACACCCAGCTCCAGAGCAATAACGGGGACAAGACACTTCATTATAAGCCTGCTGTTAGGCAGACCGTGATTACCATCTGGGATTTTCAACCTTCAATTTCTTTTAACCTTTTCAAACGTACAGAGGCCATTTCATTTTTATCACAATTGATGAGATGGCATAGAAATCAATTAAGGCACTTTGTTGTCCTGTCTGGGTGTGTTTTTTCTCTCTCTTTTTTCACTCTGTTTGTTCTGCATCACTCTCAATATTGCAGTGTCCATTCCAAACCCACCCGAGGGTAAACCTGTCTGGTTAGATTGCAGGTGATCAGAGTTTGTAATTAGGTTTGGTCTCCCGTCCGGCAGAAATGTGACTGGTCATTGGGGTTGTGGCTGGAGAGAGCGGTCAGACAGATGAGAGGCCTCAGCGCAGAGCCATAAGGAAAGGTCATTCCTTACAGCGGCCAAAAGCTAATTGACAAGCTGCAATTGAATGGCTTTTATTTATCTTAGCAGGCAGGTAGTAGAAGTCAGAGGGGAGTGGATTCTCATTTGCACAGAAGTCTCTGGAATACAAACAGCAAACACTGAAATCTACGTGTTTTATGCATATCTTAGCTGTAGAGCATCCCACTTAGATAACATGAAGAGAAGCTCGTAATGAGGGTAAATTAGTGGTATTTACTGTAATGTAGCAAGACTCTCCTTTTTAAAGGCACCTTGTATTTTTCTGAGCATATATCCAGTTGATGCATGTGTTGATCTTCAATATATAGCGCAAATACCAGGAACTGCAGAAATCAGGACATTTGGATTTGCCTTCAGCACATATTATTTCCAGAATGCAAAAACATTCTGAGTGTACTAATAAGTCCCAGAAACCAATGGGTAGCTTTAGAGGTAGCCTGAATAATTGTAGTCACTCAAACTGTATATAGGATGGGTGTAGCAGCGAAATCCAATTCAAGTTGATTAATTAGACCAGTATCTGCAGCTCTACTATGCACCTCTACTATGCACTATCATGCAGATTTCCTAAGGCATTTGAGATTGCGGTCTGACATCTGTATGGTCTCGGTGCCCTGCAAGGTGACAGCCCTTCTCTCTTGGCTGAAGCATTGCTGACCATGACACAGTTCTACCAATTTATCCTTCAGCCCTTTAAGAGTCTGGGAGTGTCTCCATATTGTTAACACTTCCTGGATTGTCTGGTTTCCTAAAACCGTCAGATTACACTTTACACGTTGTTATATTGAGTTATTATTTATTATTTATTTTATATATTCCTTTTTTACACTTTTCTAGGAAAGTTCTATGCAAATAAAGCTTTAAACATCAACTGCAAACTAACTGCTAATTTGGTCCTGTTGAAAATCAATAGTGGTTGGGTTCTAAGGTTTTTAGAGTGTCACTAATTTGCTAATTGATTGATTAGTTGAAATTGTCTGTTTACTGATAGGAAATTATTAGTGTATTTGATTGATGATATTATTTGATTTATTTAATTTTTCTCCAGCATTTGGGAAATTGATTATTTAGGATTTACTCCAATCTATCAATCAAACCATCTTTTCTCTGTGCTGCCAACTAGCATTCCAGCAATCAATAAGCTCTGGTTCAGATGATTTACACAGCTGATCCCCTTTACTACAAATCCCTTTAGTGAATAAGTGATCCCAGATTACTTTGTGTTTCTCATAAGCAGTCAAACCGAATGAAAGGCTGTAACATTAACAGTTGATCGATCACATAACAGCAAAAGTACAAAATTGTCTCATTCTATGGGTGGGTTTGCTGTCGATAAAAGGCAAATTCGATGTATTTACATCTGTGGGTCACACTGAAGGGCTGACAGGCAAAAAGGATGTCTAACATACATCTTCAGTAATGTGTAATGCTTGAGACCGGGCGTTAAAAGAAGCAACACAAGAAGCCCCTAAGGAGTCAAATCAAACCTGACCACTAGGTTCTTCCCTTGGTATGATGCCAGTCAGCCAGTCTATTACTGATGGAGATGGTAAAATGCCCTAGATAAAATATGTTCTCTGAGAATAAGAGTGCTCCACACTGTGATAAAGACAGCTCTCTCAGTTTGGTTGTCATTACAAAAATGAATACAGACCATTTGACTTGGGTACAGCTAGGTCTGGTCTGGCACAGTATGTGCTTCTGTAGATCAGGCATCTAAATTATAAAATGTGCTGACATTATGTGACGACATGACTGTTTTAACATGTACATTTTCTTTTATGGACAAAAAAAGTGGACAAAGATGGAGAGATTTTCTGAAAGGGCAGTGGACTGATTAAAACCTGCAGAAGTATTGCAGTGATGTAGATCCCTGGACCATCCAAGACCACAGAAATGTGCTACGGTGTGAAATAAATCACACATAGGTGAAAGAATTCTAAAACCTTTCATTTGTAGGTCAAAAACAAAATGTTCTCTTAAGAAATGACAACATTGATGTGAATTTCATAGGTCACACAACTGAAATTGTTTTGTGAAAATGTGTAAGAAATAAGAATTCTATTAACAAGATGTAAAAACCCAAACCAAACACCTCACTACTTTCAGTTAGTGTCTAACAGTACCATAGCCCCTCTACTATAACCCATTCATATTACAAGATTCGACTAGAATGCCATAGGCCTTTGGTTGTGTTTAAGGCAAAACATAAGTCAATCTGGGCGTAACGGAAACCGCTGATTTGATTGTATCATTTAAAAACATACTGAAAACATTCGAAAGTACAGTGAACTACTTATTTTGGCTCACACGACATCTTTACGGGTTCATTGGGGCTTGGCTGACCCTGAATGGCCAGGCAGAGATGGACCTGGTTCTGCTCTTTCCAGGGTTAAGCGGTGGGGTGGTCCTCCGATGGCATGACAGGTCCAGAAGACATGAGTTCAGCAGACAGAGAGCACAGGGGTCCTTGGCCGGCTGTGGCCTGAGAGGAGCTCGGGCCTTTCTGGATTGGTTTAAGAGACATGACATGTCTCATCAGCCTCATCTGATATGAGGTCAGATTCGAGCTGGTCCATGAAGAACAAAGCCCCAGGGCAGAGGAAGGAAAGAGGGAAAACCTATCATTTAAGGCATTTTTTTTCAGGCTTGCTTAATACTTGGATGTCAATACAAATTCACATTGTGCATGTACGGTTCTTGGTTAGTGCATGTGTTTCTGTTTTTCATCATCAGGCAGCACTGACAAAGTATTTTTTTATTTTATTAGTAATTAATAGGATTTGGTATTTCTATTTGTCAAAACCTTATATTTTTTAATATTTTGTAGGCATTCCATTTAGTTTCATTGATGGAACATGCCGCTGGTGACACCAGGGTTGTGGGTTTGATTTCCATGGTTGGCCAGTACCAAAAGTTGTATGCACTCACCACTTGAAGTTGATCTAAAAATAAATAATTTAAGTGAAAATTATCCTGAGGTCACCTATTCCAATGTACCTTAGCAAAATAAATCCATAATCCAAACGAGGAAAACACCACTAGTAACATATAATCCCTTCATATAGGTTTAACCAGGTTCTTTCCTTTAACATCACTTCAATTATTTAATTGTCAACAACAAAAACGCCCCAAAACAGCCCATTTAGGTTTCATAAGAGAAGTCTGGAAAGCACTGGAGAGCTTTAAAAGGGACATTTATTGACTTTAATGGGATGAACTGATCAGCCATATCTAATAGAAATCGTTGCCTATGGCAAAAGCTGGCGTGCAATGTAATTACAAATGGAACACAATGCTTTTACTGCTTCTTAGAAAACTGTAATTTAATCTATTTAGTTGAGAGAAGAAACAGATAAATAAAGTCCAAATCAAAACATTTGCTTACAAATGTTCCTTTACTTTCAAGCCTATAGGTAAATGTTTTGGGGTTGAAATAGAACAGGTTAAAAAGATATCTTACAACGTTATTTTTTCCAATACAATGTAATAGCATTTATTTTCAAGAGTTCACCTTATCCTAGAAAAAGTGTCTATAGTAACTAATCTAAATCAATATACCGCGTTTACCACGGACCAACTTGAACACGTGTAGCAGATAAGCTTTGGACTAGTGCAGCAAGCGATGTAAGTCCGCGCGCGCATGTCCGGTTGGTGCGCGTTTCCCATTTGCGGCGGTGCACGTTCCAAAGTGAATAAAGACAGCCGGGAAAAAAAATGTTAACTACGATATATCACGTGAAGATAGAGGACCTCGATTTAAAAGCTCCGAACTTATATCTTCTCACTCTCCTACGAAGGCGAGTCCTAAAGTTTCATTAGAATGGGCAGTCTTTCATCAGACACAGCAGAAGGATAGCAACCACAGGACATGGAGAGGTGTCCGCAGCTTCTCAAGTATGGACCAATCGCCGCTCCTCTTCTACTTACGTTGGCTTTAGCGTGCTTTTTTGACGATAGTCAACTTTAGCCTGCTTCTGCGTCTTTCCGCAACATCAGCGACTATAGACATTTTCACTTACATGTCATTGTGTATTTATTATTGTTTATTTGTATTGCATATATTTTCGAAGAAATTGCGCAAGTGTTGTCTATTCTATTGCGTCCACCTATGTCTGAAGTTGGCTATTTTACCAATAGCATGGCTAGTTTATATTATTTAATCAGAATAGTATCAGCTATATTAATTAATAGCATATACGATAATGCAATCTGTAAAACATGAGATTCTGGAACATTAAATACTTTTTAAATCATAGAAATGTACACATTCCCCTTCTGTACACAATTTAAAGAAACTTAACTTTTCATAACTATTTTCACCCCTGCAAACTTCTAAGTGTCCTTTTTACTTCTTTAGCCGATGTATGCGGTGTATTCCACAGTAGATCGCCGAGAGAATAGTCGCTTATGTGGAGTTTGCTTTTCCACGCTAGCCGGACTCACTTCGTCTTCACCGTCCACCGCAGCGCGAGCATCATCTCCCCAACCCACGCTTCCTCTGGGCGGTGAGAGCACGAGGCCGCCGGAGAGTTTAAAACTGCCAACGGTGAGAAGATGAACATCCAGGTTCTGCCAGACCACAAATTCTCATCAGTTGCCCCGCTAAAAGACTGCAATCTCGAGAAGAAGGATGTTGAACTGATTTTGGTCAAGGACCAGAATGGGGTCCAGTATACCAGTTCGGCCATCATTTCCACCCCCAGCCCGCACGTCCCCAATAGCGAAGAGTTGGAGGAGAGGGAAACATGGGGCAAGAAAATAGACTTTCTCCTCTCGGTCATTGGCTTTGCAGTGGACTTAGCCAACGTCTGGAGATTCCCTTACCTCTGCTACAAAAATGGAGGAGGTGAGTAAACTTTTAGCTTCTGTTAAAACTTTCCTGTGATAGAACTTTCTCAGTGACAATAAAAATCGCATTCTATTAAAATGTCATGGTTATTAGCAGTGTACGTATAACAGGCTAGATATTTCTTAGTGTCTTAGAAGTTATACAGCCGTTTATGGTTAAGTCATTTATGCTGAAACAAGTGACCAAATCCTCAGTGGCGCATGTGCTGTATTTGTTTAATTAGAGGAGGTCCGGAAAACAACAGATCATGTGTGAGTCAGGTGCATCATAACATTTACATTTGCACTAATAATAACCAAACCAAGGCAAAGTCTGCAGCCACAGACTAACAGAAGCAGCTGGTTGTAGAAACGATGTACCTGTCCCCTTTTATCAGGGTTTAAATTCCCATCACTTCACATAGTGAAGATGTTTATTATTTATTGCTGTGAGTGTTGTGTCCTGCCAGTGTCATGTGTCCCGTTTATATAATACTTTCTAAAAAGCAGTTATCACAACACATAGCTGTTTGTTATGATGTTGAAGTTGTGCTATTTAGACTTGATTCTATGGACTTTTCACTGTTTCTGACTTCACTGAAACATACAAAGCTACGGAGCGGGGACAGTTACTGCTTGCCCTGGGAATATTCATTGATGTCTGTTTCGTGTTATTGTTATTTTGATATCATATAAACTCAAACCTAAATATTTGCTGAAAGGACCAGGTTCAATGACGTTGTTTTGGGTCTTTTCTGATGTGATCTTAGGTGCCTTTCTGATCCCTTACATTCTGTTCCTGGTGATTGCTGGAATGCCTCTGTTCTACATGGAACTAGCCCTAGGACAATACAACAGAGAAGGGGCTGCCACCGTCTGGAAGATCTGCCCTGTCTTTAAAGGTGAGCTAACCCACTTCTCTGTCTTATTTTCTCTCCTCTATCCTAACCATTGCCAGGCTCATTTGTCCCTGTTCTCGCTTCTTTGCACTTTTCCTGTAGCGTGTCCCAGGCTGAGAGGCAGTGGAGATGTGGTTGTTTGGAAAGGTCCAGTAAATGCCAACACAAGGTTTTACGACAATAGACAGTTGGTCGTACTTTATAAACACCTGATTGGCATTTGAATGAAAATGGACAAATAAATGCATAAGAGACCTAACCCGTGTGGCATACTGTGTGGCATACTGTGTGGCAAACTGTGTGGCATACTGTGTGGCATACTGTTAAAGCAAAACAGTGGCATTTGGAACCAATTACGTTGGAACCAATTACGCTGAATATACTTTTTAACAAGAAGTTTAGAGTCTAACATTGAATTGCTTAACAGTATTTTACATATTATATAGCATATAGTATATATGTAGGGATTGAAAATATAATTTTATATTTATATATATATATTTCTTTTTATATTATATTTGTATATATATATATTGAAGATTTAGATATTTATGAGGTTACATATAAATACTGCATGTGTAAGAAAGGCGGTATTATACTTTAGGGTTTATAAAAATTATGGATCATATCCCATTTTTCTGAAATAATACATAAAATTATGGGAAACATCCAAAGGAAATCCTCATATTTCCAAAAGTTATTTTCTTACATTTTCCCACAACCGTGCACGATTTTCAGTTGACTCATGGCCATATCTTGTTAATACACGCCACGTAATCAGGTTGACTGTACATAAAAAGTGACATATACAGGAGTAGCAACATTCCAAGCTAACCCCCCCCCAACACACACACACTCCCTAAATCTTTCCCTCCCCCCTCAGGTGTGGGCTACACTGTGATCATCATAGCGTTGTACGTGGGGTTCTACTACAACGTCATCATAGCCTGGTCCCTATACTACTTGTTTTCTTCAATGACCAGTGAGGTGCCCTGGCTCAAGTGTGGCAATGCCTGGAATGATGAAAACTGCACAGACCCCATGCGCCTGCACAGATCCTTCCTGGGGAACGGGACGTCTTATGCCAAGTACAAAAACACTCCAGCTGCGCAGTACTATGAGTGAGTACCTTAGAGTCCTGCTCCGTTCTGTCCTGTCCAGCTGTATGAATATAGTGAGTACCGTGTGCTTCGTGTGTGGGTGAAGTGTGTTTCTGTTCTATGAGTGAGTATCTTAAGAGTCCTGCTCCGTTCTGTTCAGCTGTATGAATACAGTGAGTACCGTGTCCTTCGTGTGTGGGTGAAGTGTGTTTCTGTTCTATGAGTGAGTACCTTAGAGTCCTGCTCCGTTCTGTCCAGCTGTATGAATACAGTGAGTACCGTGTGCTTCGTGTGTGGGTGAAGTGTGCTTCTGTTCTATGAGTGAGTACCTTAGAGTCCTGCTCCGTTCTGTCCTGTCCAGCTGTTTGAATACAGTGAGTACCGTGTGTTTCAGGTGTGGGTGAAGTGGGTTTCTGTTCTATGAGTGAGTACCTTAGAGTCCTGCTCCGTTCTGTCCAGCTGTATGAATACAGTGAGTACCGTGTGCTTCGTGTGTGGGTGAAGTGTGTTTCTGTTCTATGAGTGAGTACCTTAGAGTCCTGCTCCGTTCTGTCCAGCTGTATGAATACAGTGAGTACCGTGTGCTTCGTGTGTGGGTGAAGTGTGTTTCTGTTCTATGAGTGAGCACCCTGGGCCTGGCCTTGTTTTTGACCAGTCCCTGACCTTTGCATCCGTTGTGTGTCCTCAGTGTGACGGGCAACGGTCTTAGTGGCTGAAAGATAAAAGTTGTCAGACCTTTAACACAAATGTCGAAGCGAAAGAGTGCGCTGACAGAGCTGAATATCAACAATGGTCTCAACATAATTTGTTTGTGGCCAAGTGTTGTCCTGCGGTCTGAGCCTCTGTCCTGATCGCATGTCCTATAATTCACTTTTGATAGTAGTGTCTGCTAAATTACTAAAATGTTAAATGTAAGTTAACCTCCACCCTGAAGAGTAGGACCTTATATAGACTGAGTGGGACCATATATATATATATATGCATTTCTAATTCATTTATATTTAAATGAATTTTCCGCAGGTGGACACCAATCAAATTCTAGAGACAGGTTGCTTCTGAGCTCATGGCAGAAAGTCTGAATACTTAAGTGCCTAAGATATTTAAGTTTATCATTACAAATAAATTCCTAATTAGCATCAAATTTGTTTTTTTCTTTATTGTTATGGGGTACGGTGTTTAATCAATTATAAAAGACTAAAAAACTAACTGTGGTGAAAGGGATGGGGTCTGAATTGATTCCAAAGGCAATATAAACGTTTATGCAGTTTCCCCCAAAAATCTGAAACCATCTGCTCAAATAGCGATTTGTCTTTAGAAAGGCCACAAGGCATATGAAAAAAGCTTAGATTCTGCGTTTGAAGTTGACACAAAACCCCCCATCTGTTTGTACTTCAAAGAAAGCCAATTCGTTTCCAGAGCTCAGTGTGAAGATGGCTTCAGCAGCCAGCTAAGGAAGTCGTCTGAAATGAATGGTACAATACAGCACCAGTCCTCTCTTGCAGCTGAAGTCCAGAGCGCCAAGGATGCAAAATAATGCAAGTGGAAGTAATCACTTGAGCAAAATACCACCCTTTTCCCTCTGTAACCTGGAAACTGATACATGGTCAATTGATAGAGGGAAGTCTAAATCTGTTAGTAGGCAAATAACCTTGTCTCCTATCCTCTGCCTGGAGTACCCCTGAAGAGGAGCTCAAATATCCCTAATGTACGTTGAGCGAGCAGTGTGAGAAGTGGAATGGGGTGGTTACATGTGCATATCAGGACACCTTTTACACACTAAAACAGCAATATTCCTATAATCTTTAAAATGTATTCCACAACCAGTTACATTTGTTTTCCTAATGTTACACATCTTTGAGGGGGGATTCCACTGGGATGGAGGATGGAGGAGATGGGAGGCAGAATAGGTGTATAAAACAGTATGTGAGGGTGTATATAGTCAATGTGAGAATCTGATTGGATACATTTTATAGTATGTAAAGCAAAACCAGATGTTAAACAGTGCCATCAGTTGACGTCTTTGGATTTCCTCTGCTGTTTTTTTCTAATCAGTCCTTATTTATATATTAGGGCTGGGAATCACATTTTTTTTTTCTCAATTTGCTCAATCCCAATGTCCCCCCTAAACCCTAAGCCCTGAGTTTGAACTTACATGCTAACTTTTTTTCCTAAACACGCTGATGTCTTAAATGTTAAGATTGAACGTGAAAATTCATTTATTCAGTTAAGCATACAATTGTACCACATTTGAATGCATTTTTTCACATGATTGAATTTTGTTTATGCATACGATAACATTTTGTTGTTAACCTTGCTTTAATTTTTTGGGTTAAAAAAATACTATGTTTTTATTTTGTAACGTTCAATTCATTTGAGCTCAATTCCGTAGAGCTACAGTATGCAACTGTTACGTGGCAAAAATGAAGAACAACTTTACTGTAGACCCAGTCAAACTATTTGTCTTTTCTGTAGCCAGCCTACTGTAGTTTATAGATTTAATAGATGCTTTAGGAGTTCTAATTTCTAGGAGTTCATTCGGAATGATAACTCTTTGCAATGGTGGACGTATTCTGCATTAGCTATTAAAATGCCGGTCACCCAGACCCTCTATAAAATGAGAAAGAACGAAATGACTTAAAAAATATTTTGCTAAACAAGATTCAAAGATCCTAGTCAGTAGATCTGAAGTTCCCATCACTTCTCACAATAGCTGTCACAACAACAAGTGGTTAAAACCAGGTCTATAGTTTTTGTGATTCACGCAAAAAAGGTGCTACGTTAATTGCATTACATTATTTAAGCGCGTTAAACATTTCAAATTAATCGCAACGATTAACGAGTTAACTCCCCCAGCCCTATAATATATTTATATATATATTAGTTAATTCGGTTCATTCGGTGTTGCGTCATTTTTACCTGCAGAAAATCCCACTCTGTGTCTTCGTCCACTACAAGAAAAATACAAAGCTGATCGAAGAATATTCAGAGGTCAATGTAGTCAACTTGTTTTCTCTTATGTTCCTGCATCTGTTTATCAGAAAATGCCATCACGTGCATCCTAACCTGCTGCATACTACAAATCTTCACAGGCCTTGAATACTCTGGTTTGTTGACATTGGCTGTGAAGGAGCTTTATGTCCATGCTTCCTGTGAGAGCCACTATCCCATTATGAATGTGGTTCATTCTAGATGAACAAAGAACACAGAGACCCAGGCAGCCAGGGATCCAGAATAGACAGTTTTCCATGACAACACTTGTAATCTTATTGTAAACTTTCAGCTAGGCCTTGTGTGCGGTTCATAAACCCTCTGCTCCCACAGGCCTGGAGCTCTAAGTAAAGCCTCTACGTGTGGTGGTACACGTACATCACACTGAGACCAGAGACTTTGCTGAATCTCTTTCACACATTTTCTCTGTCTTTGTTTTCTAGTCTACCTCCCGCTCTGGGTAAATATTTCTGTCCTATTTTTATGTCTCTTCTTTATCTTACTCTTCTCTCTCTTCTCTATCTCTATTCTCTGTAGTGTTTTACCTTCTCCTTTTCACCTCTTATGTTGACCAATCTCTGAGCAGCTCAAGGAGCTGCAGGTGTTCTTAGTTCTTAGTTCTTAGATGTGGAGATTTGGTCCTGTGTAACCTGGAAATGCTTCCCTGATGTATTTGGACTGACACACACACACACACACACACACTTAATAGTTTTTCTAGCCTTGTGGATCTAAAACTTATAAATCAATGTTCTCATGCCTTATCAATGTTCTCTAGTTCCCCTAGCCATAACCCTAGCCCTAACCCTAACATAACCCTTAGCAGCCTTGGAAACCGTAACTTTGTGTCTAAATAAAAAATATTCCTATTGCCTAAACAATTATTGCCTAAACCCTAGTTCTAAAACTAAGCCCATTTTTATATTTTACTCTAAACCTAAAGCCTAGGCCGGAAATCTAATTTTCCCTATTGAGGACTTGCCAATCTTTCAGGTTTTACAATCTTTGTGGGAACATTGGTTCCTCACATGTACACATTGACCTGGATAAAACACAAACATGCACACACACCATTTTTTCCTATACTTTGTGACACCTGCTGATGTAAAAAGGCCTTTATAAAATAAATGTGATTGATTGAACATCAATAACCAAACATTTATGTCTAAATCTAAAAGTTACCCAAATTTTAAGTCTAACCATAGTTGTAAGTTTTGCCTTAAACCTAAGCCCGGAAATAGCTTTTTTCTTGTCATGTTTCCACATCTTCATGGGCACTTTAGGTCTCCACAAGCATTGTTAGATCACACATGCACTGTTCTCACATGGATCATACTTTTCCGTCGCTGCTGTTGCTCTAGTTCTCGGACAATAGCACTTTGATGTGGTGCCGTGTGATGTATTGCTGTTTTCTCCTCAGCTGTCTGAGGAAGTGTCAGGTCCTCATTTCCTCTCCTATTAAGGCCTTTATTATTGGTTTAATTGATCTCTGCTGCCCTGCAATCTGTGTTGCTGTAGTGCAAAAAGCCCTGGAGTATAATCATTAGTGTCATGTCTCCGTCCAGGGGCGGACGCACAGCAGGGGTCAGTTACAATGCCATCATAGGGCTCTAAAACAGCATCAACACCTAATGACAAACTAGGATTCTCAGAAACCAAGCTGGGCTACAAAGAGGCCGTACAAATATATAGCATTTGTGTTGATTATGTTGAAGGGTTGTCTCAACTCATTTCAAGAAAGGTCAATCAGTTTTTAAAGTTTTAGTATGGCTCGGTATGTTATGTAAATTAGAGAGTGTCAGAATTTGAATGTGATGAATTTATATGTTTGAAGCAAGTATTGATAATGTTAAGCAGTGCTTACTTGGCTAGTTCAAATACATTCCACAATGTTCCTTTTCCAACATACACATGCACAAACTGGGTTTGAGTCACTGAACAAAGAGGCGTTCTCAGCGCTCTAAAACAATGTGTTTCAAAGTCCTGACTTTGGGGTTGCATAACGACATTTGAAATTATTTTCTTGAGTAAGTTAATGTACAGAGTGTTGGCTGCATTGTTTATGTCCACACTGCACTCTGTAGGCCAGGCCTACCTACTATCAGACAGAGTGTTGGCTGCATCGTTTATGTCCACACTGCAATCTGTAGGCCAGGCCTACCTACTATCAGACAGTGTTGGCCGCATTGTTTATGTCCAAACTGCACTCTGTAGGCCAGGCCTACCTACTATCAGACACTGTTGGCCGCATTGTTTATCTCCACACTGCACTCTGTAGGCCAGGCCTACCTACTATCAGACACTGTTGGCTGCATTGTTTATGTCCACACTGCACTCTGTAGGCCTGGCCTACCTACTATTAGACAGGGTGTTGGCCGCATCGTTTATGTCCACACTGCACTCGGTAGGCCAGACCTACCTACTATCAGACAGAGTGTTGGCCACATCGTTTATGTCCACACTGCACACTGTAGGCCAGGTCTACCTACTATCAGACAGAGTGTTGGCCACATCGTTTATGTCCACACTGCACACTGTAGGCCAGGCCTACCTACTATCAGACAGTGTTGGCCGCATCGTTTATGTCCACACTGCACTCCCCACCCTGAGCTCATGGAACCTGCTGGGCCGTCATTCTGGATCAGCATCTCATAGGAATATCCAGTGCTAATTAAAGCCAGTCAATTTTTCAGTTTTTCCCCTTTGACATATCACAGTTTTTCACAATCACTAACACGCTAATACTGAAAACTGAACTTTGACCAATATACATGAGTTTTGTTTCCGCTTTAAAATACGTATGCATAAGCAAATACAGAACAGTTAAATGACATGAACATCATATCGCATGACGTTGGGAGACACCAGGTAATGGTGGACCATACAGGATTTCTGAAGACCAACAACTTACTATTGTGAACACAGCAGTCACATCTAGTCAAGGAAAGTCTATTTTTCAAGAAATACAGACCATCAGAAAATGTAGAGGTAGACTGAAATCTCTGGCCCAAGTCAGACAGGATGCTGAGGACGAATGCACATGTATGTTTATGACTAGAACCTTTACCTGTCTAAAAGCACAGATTTTCCCCTCTCGTCTTCTTCGGCTAAATTTCTAGTGTCTGTGAATGTGTGCTGTCCCTTGAATGTCTGTGCATCTCAGTCTCTGCACACTGTCCCAGCCTTGTGATGTGGACAGCTTTAGTGTCGGTTCTATGGACTCTCACTAGTGATGTTCCCCCGGGGCTTTCTTCCAGGCCCTCTGTTCTTTTTATTTCTCAAGTCACTTGGCTATTCACATATCCTTATATGGTCTCCCTTACATCCCTATCGAGCACTTTATTCTGCCACCTTTGGTCTCTTGGCTGTGCCACTCTTACAGGAGGGCAGCTCCCACTCCGCCCAGTCGAAGCTCTTCTCTGCCCTGGCAACCCAGTGTTGGCACCAGCTTTCACTTGATGCCAGGAAAGTGGATTCCCTGTCTCTCTAGTAAAAATGTGCAAAATAACTGAGTTCTGGTTTTCCCATCCAGTTGGAGGATATTAAAATAATACACTTACTGCAAGTCACACTAGATTAATGTGTCTGCTAAATGCCATGTAAAGTACTTTTTTATTTTAATATAAACATTTGAAATGAACCTGCAGCTATTCCAAATATTCTGTTTTTTTCTCCCAAATAGCGACCAGTTTGTCTCAAAGAAAATGTTTTCATCTTATTAGTTTAACACACTTAAAGTTAAAGCCCTAATATTATCCACAAACAATATTCACATAGTTTACGTATGTTGAAGACAATTACTGTCTTATTTTAAATTATAAAATCACTTCATTTGATTGTTATACAAAGATAGAATTGGGTTTAACAGCTTTTCTATCTTATTGTTGTCTTCTAAACTCACCTATTGTATATAATCATGTGTGATAAGGCCACTGAGCCCCACCGCTGCCTGAGGTAATATATTCCCCAGAAAGCACCAGAGTTCCTTAAGAGTTACCTTTCTGGTAGTTAAACATTAAACATGTATGTCCCTTTGCAAATCTATTCTTTCAAAGATGAACCCGGTAAGTATAAATGAGAAAAGATTCAAAATGTTAGCGACATCCGGAGAGCAATTAGGTTTAATTAACTGTGTGTCTCAGGAAGAGAAAAACTGTATTTTCACCTTGTCGATTTGGAGGATTTAATCTAGTAACCTTTAATTTAGGCTGCTTTTCAGATGTTCTGGCCACTAGTCTACCCTGCTATGACCTTTCAGGCCCACTGAAGTCCTTAGTTCTCAAGGGCAATTATTTAACCAAAACCTAAAGTCCATGGTTAAGGTAGGTGATAGACGCTTGGCATCTAATCAAACAGCTCATGGTAGCCTAAGGCGGTACTGTGGCCTCACCTTCAGTGGATATCCCAATGGTCATTGTACGGTCAGTTCAACAATTATCTACCATTAAATAAGCACACATGCTTTATTTCCTATGGGAACTTTGAACATACAATTAGCTGGGCAGATCTGGTTAAACAACCCAATTGGCTGTGCATCCTAATATTAAAACAGATTACAGCTGTTATTGCACCATTGCAAATATGGTCAATACATCCTTGAACGATGAAACATTGTGTCATGCCACATGGCTTCTAAAGATTATTTACATCCTTTACATGCTGAAACAGCTGCATTTGATTTTGTGTCAGGGAACGCGTGACTTGATGGATAGCCTTCATTAAAAGGATGATTTGCATAGAACTTAAGTAAATTGCTTTGAATAGATTTCAATGTTAGACATCAATGACTCGATTGATTAAGAGGACAATTATCCATTAACAGCACTGTGATTTTCTTATGAGATAATTTGTTTTTATTGGATCAATCTTAATTTCCATTAGTTCTATTTGCATGGTTCTGAGGTTGGTTGTAGTAAGTTTTTCGTATTCTTGTTCTTAACATTTAATCAGGGTTGCCATAATGCAGCAGTCTAGACACCTCTGTGTCCATTCAGGAGAACGTCAACAAAGCAAGCTCAATGAAAAGGGTACTACCTGGGCTGGCTGTGGGCCAAACAGCTCCAGGTCTCTTGAGTTTACCAGCTGAGTGCAGATACGAATGCAGATAAGAGTCGATGTGTTTAGATCAGCGGAGTAGTTCAGAAAGACGGCTCAACAAATGAAGGACTTCCTGGACATGTCCGAGTCTTCTTTAGGTCTTCTGAACCAAATGATTGAGTTTTGGAGTTTTTGTTTCCAGAAAGTCTGGTTCTTGTTTGAATAAGTAGGATAAGGGAATGAAATTACTGACATATTACTTGTCTCTTCTTGTCTCTTTACTCCTTGACTGTTAAACCTTACAGCTCAGTACCAATCAAAAGGTTGAGCACACTTTCCCATTCAGTGGGACAGTGAGTCCAAGCTTTTGACTGGTACTATACTGCATCTGTCAAGCCCATCCACTGTTGCGCATGCAGTGTTTCATAAAAACAAAATTATAAATCAAATTCTAGCAGCAATGCCTGAGTTATGCTTTGCCCCTGCAGCACCTCTGTCCTAAGATGGGCCTTTGCATCCCTTAACACGCTTGCCAGATATCGTAACTCAATGTTTAACAAAACCCTCAAAATATATGTCTTTTTCAAACCAGTATCCCTTATAAAATGTTGTGATATACAGTAGTATATTAAAGGAATCTGCAGCAAGACATTCTGCTTTTTTCCATGCTATTCGTCCAACTAGGAAGTCAAGTGTGGCAACGTGAAGCCTGATAACCTCAGTTAGCTTTGCAGGTGCCCAAATAGCCTGAGATAGTTGCTAGGGCATGACAAGACCATGTCAGCTAGCAGCTCTGTAAAGTTTGAGCGTAGACTACGGTGGTCATCGGAGCGCTGTGCCATCTGGGAGCCTTCTTGGAGGCCTATGCAATATGAATAACATTGCAATGCCTTGGTCAATAAGTGACAAACAGTGTTTGCCATATTGGGGATTTTGTGCAGTGGGGATTTTCTATTCGAGTTAGTTTAGTGTGATGAAAAAGACGTGTGAGTTCCCAACTCAGTGACGCAGGGTGAGGGGCATGTTTGACATTTTACTTGATTGTAATAGTACCGCCATGTGGCTTATTAGCCTGGCAATGTTGGGAGTTTGGCCATTCACCATTATGTAGGGTTGTAACATCTCTTGCGTGTGTTATCAAATTGGTTTTGGAATTACAATGGACCCACATGAATAGTCTCTACTCTGTCCACATTGATACAAGTTATTGAAACAAAAGCTTTAAGCAAGGAGTATAAAGAATTACATTACGAAATGATGATGTAGAGATTGTTAAAAAAAAAAATTGTGTGCCTCTTTGTGTGCCTCTTTGTACCTTGGCAGGGGAGAAGTTGTTTGATATGCTTGCTGTAGACCTACACAGGTTTTCATTTGTTGTCATCACAAATGATTGCATGATGGTCAGACATATTTTTGCCTGAGCCGTCTGACTCCCCTGTTCCCCTGGGCCTTGTCTGATCTGTTCCTGTGTGTCCTCTTCAAGCTTGCCAGATGGGTGGATTGGGTAGCCAACATGGTGTGTCAGATACAGATGTATTTGCGCGGTGCATCCTGACATATCTGCATCGTCACAGCGAAAGGCTGCCCGTTTGCCCCCCTAACCCACCAGCTACAAACATGTTGCCTTGGACATGGCATATCATGGTCGTCACCATAAGTGTCACTCTGGCCTGGCTCTTTGAGGTTGGCTCCCATATCACTCTCCTGCTTGTGTGCCATCGGCTGGGCTGTTACCCTGAGTCTCAAGCCTGTTTCAATGGCTGGATGATGGTGCGGCTGAAAGCCATCAATCGTTTCGGAAGGTATAGTTCCCTGTGGGGTTTCTCAATATGCGTTCTTCTGTGCCTCACGGTCATATTACAAGTTCTCATAGGACATCCTCTTGTGAACATTCTTGTGATTGTGAGAGTGTGGAGCATGTGTAATATATTACATTTGAGAAGCCTTTACTCTCTGTATTACCTACCATCTTACAAACTGCTCTACGACTGCAGGTAGAGAGTAGTTGCTGCAAGTTTTCCTGCAGTCATTTTGCAGTTTAACAGACAGTTACTCTTTTTCTTCTATTTATCTTTCTAAGCCTTGTGCATATCAGAAGTCATATAAACCAACAAAGAATGTATATATATATATATACACAGTGTTATAAAATTATGTCAGTGTTTGAGATTTGATTTAAAAACAAACAATTTAATTGCTAAAAATATTTAATGCTCAATAAGTGAAACAACGTTAGAATTGTCTCATTTGCTGCTTTACAAGCATTCCCGAGATTTCAGTTTGTGTAAGAATTTTTTTATTACAAGCTGTTTGAAAGAATTGGGGAAGTATAAAAAAATTATCCCTATAGTTCCATTGGTATTGGGTTGATCAATTAAAGACCATGACCCCTGACCCCTGCTTACCTTCGGGAAGAGTTGCGTCTGTAAAGTGCCATCTTCGGGCCTTGTGTTTACAAAATGGTACACTAAATAGAATTGGACTCCACTTGGGATGCAGAGTAGGGCTAATATCTCTGTTGAGGAATTTGATTAAGATTTGCTGCCAGTTGACCAGCCCAGTGAACCTCCGTGACAGTGGAGGTCAGTGTGCTCTAGGAAGATCGTGGATAAACTGGGAACAAAAGGACAGACATTAGGAGCAACATATCATTGGGAGGAAGACACCATTGTTCTCCATGACAACGTCTCCCCTATTTTTTTCATGTTCTGGTACAACATGGGAGTAGCTACTGAGAGTAGCAGTCTGAGTGCTCTGACACGAACGGCACCCCAGAAGGTTGGCAAAGGCTGGTATTAATACAACTAGGTGCCAAGGTCTTTGAGGGAGCGTCCTTATGTGTATGTCTGTGTGTATCTGTGTGTGTTTATGCTTGACACTTTGCTGCTCATTCTTAGGTTGTTTACTTTTGACATTTGTCTTATAGCAGAAGCTCTTTTCCAGAGGGATTTACAGTAGCAAGTGAATGCATTTTCCTACTTGTTCCTCGTACCGTACTTTCATTTAATGCGCAGTAACAGGTTGTGGAATGTGTGGTCCATTATTTATTTACGTTTTGACTGGGTTTAAAAAACAAGGGCCAGTATCATGGACACAGATTAAGCCTAGTCCAGGACAAAAATACTGTCCCTAAGTGTTCTGTAAATGACTGACTGTCCTTGGAGTTGTTCATGGTAGGGGCTGTTCTGTTAAATCCTTACCAGTTGAGCCATAGCCTTGGTGGATCCACTGTACAAACACACACATCTCTGAGAAAGGAAAACATGAAGATACAGCTTGCAACATAGCCTTATGCGTGAACTGGTATTGTAACACATGGAACTTATTCTATTTATTAGGATATAGCATCTATGTGCTTTTGGCAGTTTGGCCTTTCATCTGTTGCTAAATGTGGTTGATAGTGTGATTGGAGTGTGTGTGGTCTAGGTGTGTTACCCATATTATTCCCCTTCCCAACCATCATGTTTTCTGCTAGGCTGCTTTCTGATTCCACACCTGTGGATGTGTACTCTATAATACTTCCCATTATGGATTCAAAAGCACAGGCTGGGCGGGTTAGTTTTGGCTGGTTTCCGCACCGCAATTCCATGCAAGAAAGTGTGCACAGGGCACATTGAGAGACTGTTGAAGAAATGGGCCTCTTTCTTAGTGTGCATTTCTGATTGTGTGTCCTCCAGGCGTGGCGTGCTGCATCTCCATGAGAGCGATGGGATCCAAGACCTGGGAATGCCTCGCTGGGAGCTGGTCCTCTGTCTTTTGGCCGTGGTCTTCATCCTCTACTTCAGTCTCTGGAAGGGGGTTAAGTCCTCTGGCAAGGTACTGTTGTGCCACACTATAACATGGTACTTCCCAAACTCTTATTGTGGAATAGCACACATTTCTACTATATGACCTGCGTGGGCATACTCTACATGCATACTCTACAAGCCCATAATAAAACTAAATAAACCTAAGTAACCCTCCTTAATATAGGACATTATTTTACATAAGAAAATCTGTAGAAAGTGACGAAGTGCAGTCATCATTCACTTATTGCTTGTTTTTTGGGGTTTCAGGCTTTGTGTCTGTATAAGCACGTGGTGACACCTGCTGATAT
This sequence comes from Novumbra hubbsi, assembly GCA_016801125.1. Lineage (NCBI taxonomy): Eukaryota > Metazoa > Chordata > Actinopteri > Esociformes > Umbridae > Novumbra > Novumbra hubbsi. Next base: position 225,019 of record JACXGK010000027.1, read on the forward strand.
AAAAAGGCACTTTCTAAAGCACTTAGTTGACAATTGTAAGCACCCTTTAATGCCTCATATACACAGTGGCCAACTGTACACTAACGGAGCCCACATACAGTGTGCTGTAGAACATCTCACTGGGTATCCTACACAGACAGCATGTCTAATAGGCCAGGGCAGGGTTTGGCAGTCATGCGGCTCTTCAACTCCCCCTTGCGGCTCCCTGGCTATTTTTAGCTTCTCCCCCCCCACCATTTTCTTTCCACATTAGGCCTTCTAGTCATGTTATGCCGGATTGCAAAATGATATGCGGTTCCTGTTGGAATTAAGCCAGGGTTAGGATCAAAGGTTGGAACCATTTGTTTTTCTCCGATCGTTTGGTTCTGAACTGAACCAGAATTATCTTATTTCCGTTCCACTGTTTCCAACAGTTAAATCGGTTCCAACCCCAAAAAAGTGCCTGTTGATTTTGTTCCTTTTTTTCCATCACATTTTTTAAATCTAATCATAGGTTTTTACATTAGGATCTGTGGAGAACTCGAATGGGGATGGAGCTGCTGTCAAAGCCTAGATAGCAGTTTACTAGCTTGACAATGTAGAGAGCAATATACACCTGCCCTTTTTGCTAACTTTTATTTGCAAAATGCAAAACAAACATTTTGCAAACGTTTGCAAACTGAAAGCCCTGGATTAGAGGTAATGTTAGCTTGCTAACAAGCTGTTGTGGGCAGAGTAGTACCAGAATTAAGAACACCTCTTAACACTTTAGAGAAATGCTTGTAAGGGGAGTGGCAGTTAGTCTACTTACAGACACACACACACAGACAGGCACACACAGACACACAGAAAGGCACACACAGACACACACACAACACTGGGAAGGATTTTCAGATAGCATGCCTGAACCTGTGACAGAGGGAGTGTTCTGCGTAGACAAGGCTGGGAACACAGTTCTTTGGTAGTAAACTAATGTTTCATACAATGTTTTTGAAAAAAATAGTTACGTTTCTGTTCTATTTTTCTCTGTTATAGTTCTGTTCATTGAACTGGTTCCAAACCATATTCTTTTTGTACATTTTCAAATTAGTTTCATTACTCATTTCGATATTGTTGTTTCATTTAGCATATTAATAAAACTGAATCAATCAGTATACATATACCACACAAGAAATAACGAAAAGGACACCAGGATATGAAACCTAAATACTTTGTTGTGCATTGTAGTCAATGTCTTATGTAGTGACTTGTGCTGTGTCCAGGTGGTGTACATCACAGCCACCATGCCCTACTTGGTGCTGTTTGTCCTGCTGATCAGAGGCATCACTCTGCCCGGGGCAGTGGATGGCATATGGGCGTACCTGCACATCGACTTCCAAAAACTCAACGACCCCAAGGTCAGGCACACTTTACGTTACCTGGATTTGGAATTTTTCTTTAAATGCTGTAATTTTGTTTTTAAGGTTTTGAGTGTTCTCTATCTTATTACAGAGATACAGCCCTATTACTGATAGACACAGCCTTATTACAGAGAGCTACAGCCCTATTACTGATAGACACAGCCTTATGCCAGACAGTATGTTACTGATTGAGTAGTCATACTCACATCCAAAATTGAATTAAATTCCAATCAATAATGAAGTAAATGTGTAATTGTAGTTTTCAGTGTTTGATTTCGCATATATATATGTACAGTATCTGTATTCAATGCAAATGCAGTAAGGATATTATTGTCGTGCCCAAGCAGTCTTTCAGAACAAAGATAATATCTAGAGCCAAGAGTACAGTACATGGTCAGTACTCATAGGGAGATTCGGTGTTATATGGTGCTTACCTATGTATTGAACTGTTACGCAGCACTCTTTGAAAGACACATCTGACAGAGGAACACATCAAATATATTTGTATGCTGTAGGTGTGGATTGATGCTGCCACTCAGATCTTCTACTCTCTGGGAGCCGGCTTTGGGGTGCTCATTGCGTTCGCCAGCTATAATAAATTTGACAACAACTGTTACAGGTAAGATTTGTGTTGTTTAATGGGGTTTACCTCAGTGCTGATGACCTGGCAAAAGCTCACAAGACATTCTGCAACCTGTAACCGAGTGATGGGCTAGATCTTGTCATTGTTCAGGTTTCTTTAGCTGTCCCTTTTATGTTCTAACCGGATAACAGAGAGGCGATGGGTATCTGGCGAGAGGTCCCTCTGGCAGAGAGCTAACAGGATATGTGTGGGCCATGTCAGGCCAGTTGAAGGTTATGGCCATAGGCAGTTTTACCTTCCTTACCAGCGTTCACTTTGGAGAGGTAGGTGCTACTCTCAGGTTGACCCATTCTGCTTTTAGACAACATAAGTGGAGATGCCTGTTATGGTATTCCAGTTGTATTTGGTTATGTTAAGGTGAGTTGGAGTCTCACCGTTCGAGTTGCTTGCGTTAGGATATGTCCATGGATAATTGTCCAATCATCTTATTGGTATATTGTCTAATCTGTATCCATATGTATTTTGATTGGATGATGCTCAGAGGACCGCCCTGATGGTGCACTTTCATCTGCAGTTTGCAGGGAAAAGTGCCAAATCCCTCCTCTCTCTTTCTGGTTTGTCAATACATTATAGATAACTAGAAATAATTGATAATTATTGTATTCAACATGATACACAGTGAAGTATATCAAAATCTGACTACAGTAAACCTGCTTAAAAAATTAAGAAGCAGGTTTTCAACTTGAATGTATACAATAAGGGACTGTCGTTTGTATGAGCTGGTAACATAATTGTCACTTATCTATTGTATCTAATCTGTGGTAGATTGTCTGCATTGTTTTAACTGTAATCCATTACAGTTAAAAACAATGTAATAAATAAAAAAGGAAATGACAAACTTGCACAAGATAATTGTACTTCTTGGTAATCAATATGAGTAACTATAACATGAACATGTATATATGGGTTGACATAAGCTGTATGCTCCTTTTTTACCCTGTCTTTTGGGTCAATGTGGAGATAATATTTATTATACCGACATTGCCCGATTTGTGTTCTAAGTTAAAAATATACTTTATAATTGCTTCTCTCTGTCCAGAGCCAAATTAATTTTGGTGCATGTCTTTTTGCATTGTCCCACATGGAATTTAAACCCTCAACTTCAGCTTTGCGAGAGTTGCACTGGACTAAATAAATGTATTTGTCATTAGATGGCCTTGGTAAAGAGTAGTGCATTACATAGGGATTAGGATGCCATTTGGAATGGTAACGTACAGTAGACAGCAGGGACTTATTGCTTCAGTTAGATTAGCTGACAAATAGCTCAGTTCTATTCTGTTTTTTGTAGTGTGAACGGTACAGCCAATTTAATTTACCTCTCTTGGGGTGTTCAGGATGACTTTTACCCCTTGTACACAGCTGTACAAGTGTACTTGGGAGCTGGGGGGCAGAACTAGGACGTACTTCCTAAATATGTAACTCTCTATGGATATCTCATCGTTGCAGAGCAGATTGATTTTTCAACACGTAAGTGTTCTGTAGTGACTAGTTTTGATGCTCCATTTTGTACACCTATACGGTGCTTGAGGTCAATCTCTGATCCAGTTGTGGGTCGTCGGAAGCTGCTATTTGGTGATAATGACATGTTTCTCATAGTGGGAAAGATGTCTGTGTCTCCAGCATGCTATTCCCCACACAGTGTATTGTTATTGACTCGTGGCCTGTATTAGAAATACGCTCCTGTTGGGGACACAGGCATTGCCTCCTCATTAACATGACTTCCACCTTTTCAGCTGAGACCAAATACTTTTGGCTGGGGTCTACTACAGGAGGGGATATTGCCTCTTTGCACTTTTGTGTCCTAATGGCATGTTAAGATCCGCAACATGGGCCAAAATAGGATTTAATTGAAATGTTTCCTTACTATGGTTATACGAAACCGAAGCACGCATATGAAATCAGCCACAGCTCATGAGAGCCCAAGAGTAGACATTTTTTACATGGAGTTAATTATTGTTGTGTACTGTGCAGCACATATATTGTGTCTTTATATGCTGTTTTTAAGTGTTTCTTGATGGTTAACATGAGCTACCATGAGCTTGTATCTCCTAACGTATTTGGACGCACATCCCTGTGTGTGTTCCGTTTCCCACAGAGATGCTCTCTTGACCAGCACAGTGAACTGCGTCACCAGCTTCTTCTCAGGGTTTGCCATCTTCTCTGTGCTCGGATACATGGCACTCAGACACGGAGTCAAGATAGAGGATGTAGCCACCGAAGGTGAGGGAATCCTCCACACACACACACACACACACGCAATGATACGGAGGTAAAAAAGATGACATGCATAACATGTCAAGACCACATTCCAGCCACTTAAACAACCTCATGTTGACTCAGATCTATGACCGAAATGTCCACGTCTGTCTTAGAAAACATCAGGAGAAAGATAAGAAAATACACATTGGCACGCACTATTTTTCTCTTCATGTTTTCCTTGGACACCTCTAAAGATGATCCACCCAGACTACCTTAGCTGGGAGAGGTTACAAATGTTAACAGTTCCTGCCTGACAAAACAGAGCCAAGGGCGTCGCCAGCTTAGAAGGATTATGCATGTTTTGGAGGGGTTGGTAACAGTCGAATGTTAACTAAACATTCAGCAATATTACTGTTACTGCATAGATAAAAATCATACGAATTATTAGCAAAATGTAATGACTTAAATGCAATGGTTTGAATATAATTGATTGAAATAGTAGCTAAAATAGAATGTAAATACTACAGACATTTTCAAGATGCAGTTCTGAGGTAAAGTGTTACATAAAACACTGGCTAATGGGAAGAAAGGGATTGGCAGATCAACAAATACAATGGGATCTGAGTTATTCTGTTCTCTAATGTCCATTGCTGCTCTGTTGTATTGTTCTCTAATGTCCACTGGTGCTCAGTTGTATTGTTCTCTAATGTCCACTGGTGCTCAGTTGTATTGTCCTCTAATGTCCACTGGTGCTCTGTTGTATTGTTCTCTAATGTCCACTGGTGCTCTGTTGTATTGTCCTCTAATGTCCAGGGTGCTCTGTTGTATTGTTCTCTAATGTCCACTGGTGCTCTGTTGTATTGTTCTCTAATGTCCACTGGTGCTCAGTTGTATTGCCCTCTAATGTCCACTGGTGCTCAGTTGTATTGTTCTCTAATATCCACTGGTGCTCAGTTGTATTGTCCTCTAATGTCCACTGGTGCTCTGTTGTATTGTTCTCTAATGTCCACTGGTGCTCAGTTGTATTGTCCTCTAATGTCCACTGGTGCTCTGTTGTATTGTTCTCTAATGTCCACTGGTGCTC